>CAWVNZ010000378.1:0-30157 GCA_963930735.1 Dioctria linearis | reverse complement strand
AAGGCTAATAGATGATCCATTTGTTTTTATGTAGTTTTTAATCCGTGTTATACAGCCTCTCTTAGCACCACGAGTTTTTTTTTTAGTTCTACAGTTGTTGCCATTTCAATATATAACAACGTCACTGATTATTTCTGACTCACAGTCAAACGAAATAATTCTTTTACAGGAGAATCCACTGTATCTAGCTCAGTTCCACGGAATAATGGCGAGAATCTCAATATTCAACAATATTATCCCAAATTTTTTATTAAATTTGGAGCGAACTTAATGTTGTGACACGAGCTAGCTTTTTCACTTTTTTCAAATTACGTTTTGCGATTTAATCTTTTTTTTTTTTTTAATTAACTATAATAATATATTAATTATTTCACCATACTACATGGTTCACTATCGCGGTTTGAAGGACCAAAATGTTCGTTCTATGTACGATATTTATTTTATTTTATTTTTTTGTCATTTTTTACAAGTTTTTCATTTATTTTTCGCTCTATATTCGATATTTATTTTAACATTTTTCTCTAGGGTAACCTAGTTCCCAAAATCTCCTGTTTTTACACATTTCTCTAGGGTAACCTAGTTCCAAAATTCTACTCTAGAAGCTCTGTCCGAACAATGTAATAATTTATATTTATTATGGAACTACAACAAACTTAACTTATCTATTCGATATCAAATGGACTAAACACAAAGGTTGCCCCGCAACGGTACATCTTCTCAACATAATGAGCTATATGTTACAAATGAATTTCTTTGTTTCCAAAATTAATACTTAGCCATAATTTAATAAAAATTAAGAATTATGTTTTTTTATTATTATTAATTTTTTTTAATGGATCGACTGTGTAATTTTATGTTAGTTGGTTTTGTTTACGGCTTTATATATTTCCTTTGGGATAGTCATTTCTAAGAGTTTTATATAGGCCCAGCAAGTCTCAAGATTAATTCTTCCCATTGCTTGTGGAGTTATTGCTGCACTGAATTTAAATCATATTCTCATAGCTCCTTCCAGTAGCAAGAAAATGCAGAGTGACTACTAATCGTTCCTCTGGGGTAATAGGGTCTCTCATAGTTGTATTTGATTTTGTAACCAGCGGTTTTACTTTTTGTACTTATTATTGTACTTATTTTGTTACTAATTCGTCAAAGTTTTGAAAATCATCCTGTTCTTTGTCACGTAAATCTGAACTGCAGGTATATATCCGTATATTTTTGACGATTCAGCTTCTTTTTACCCACTTTTTCTACTGTTTTTTTTTTTAACAACAATTCCTGATATAATAATACACAACTATTTCTCTGATCCATCTTATTACACTCTTTATAAGCAACTGACAGAATTTTAAAGATAATGCCAAGTTTAGACGTGTATGTGCTAGTTGATAAGTTGATCAACTAATTGACCAATTTCTGGTTGGTCAACTAATTGAAGCGTATCTGGGCCACTTTAGAAATGATTGAATCATTTAGAGAATGCTCCTATTGAACGCAGCCTTGATGGATGTTAATGTTATAACCTGGCGTTAGCTTTTAGGTGCAACTATCTTTATTAATTTGTTAGGAATGATAGACCCTTCCATCTGGTCAGTATTAAAATTGTTTCGTCAGAATTCTAGAATATTCTAGATTTAATATGTTAAGGTCCCATCATATATTCTCTATTAATTCCTTACTTACACTCTTATTATAGAGCTACATATTGGAAGGGGTAATTCGGGATGGCTTTGAATACAATTTTTGAAACAATCTTCTCTTGTTGAAGAATTTTTCTAAATTGTTTTTTTTTTTTACGTCAATAAGAAAACATCTTATCGGGTAAGACTAAAATATTTCTTTTCATTTTCCAGTTAAAATGTATTGTAATAGTACCAAACCAGCATGATAGCGGATGAGTACTTCAGACATACACTCCAAGTAGAGTTCTTTTATTCTATTTCAGGCAGGACTGCTAAGGTTGTCTGGAGAATAAATAAATAATTTTTTTTTCAGCAAATAATAAAAGAATCACTTAATGATCATCTACGTAAAATTCAATATTTTCCTCCCACTTACTGAATAACTATGATTTATGAACAAGCGCCAAAATTTCAATTAAAAATATTCTGTTAATTGGGTTCACTCTAACTAACTTGTCTGTCTGTAAGTATCTCTACGTCATTAGCCCCAATTTATATGGCACTCTTTTATTATAATTATTTCTAAAGACTCTAGAAATTGAAAATTCTATCTGAAGAATTTTGTATTAGACTCGTAACAAACAAAAATTATTATGAATGCTCAACTTACTATTACAATTTGAATTTTGCAGTTCTGAAGTTCTGATTACACATAATAAAAGGCGAAATTGTAAGGAGCCCTTCACATCATACTCAACTGAATTTACAACAAAACTTTTTAAGAGTACTTGTCCTGTTTAAATGGATATTGTCTGTGATTCACTTGAAAAGTTTTCTGTTGATGAGGCCGCGAATTTTCAGGATTCCGTAGTGCCTTTACAATTTTATTGATTACTTTGATGGAGGAAAGTTTTATAAGTATATTTTATTCGTCTAGCAAGGCAATTACTTTTGTGAAAATCTGATTGTGAAAGGAGTCTATACCCAACTTAATCATAATGGAAGGTCGAGAGAAATAAAATTTGGTTTCGGTGCGATGGATAAAGTTTCAATAAGTATCAACACTTTAGTAGTTATTATAGTGGAAAGAAATATGTTTGCGCATATTTTACGAAACATTGTATATTTGAAATAATATGTAGGGAAAGTCGTGTGCCTTGGATCGAATATACCGTGAACCGAGCACTCTATTTCAAGTCCGGACACATTTATTATCCTGCTGTTAATTTACCGTCTATAGAGTAGATAAATTCAAATGCTTTGAACGTCTCATGGCTATGGTTCATTATGGCAGTGAACATTCAAGAAGGCATTTGTGTTTTTCATTGCGCGTGTATTATGATACCCTATAGTAGATGAAATGTAAAGGGTGTACAAAGCTTGTCACTCCGTTTGTAACGCATAGTAATAATCATGGAATTGCAAACTGGATTGGACACCCACGCATAATATTATGATTTTATTTTGATTGTTGCATGTCCGGCCGTCTATGGTGATGCGTCTTTACCGGGTCGCACATTTTCGAACGCTTGACTAACATCCTTGAAATCTAGCCAAAAATTGTTCCCAAAATTTTGCGGCCAGGATACTTTGTCAAACGTAGAAGGGGACAACTAGGTAGGCTCTTCCTGTGATTTGTTGTAAAAAAAAAATAATATTTTATTATTGTAATAGTTTATGTAAGCGTAGAATACTGACTGATGGACTGTTTGATCTCCTGTTTAATGTGGCACCAATTTTGATTTCAGAAAGTATGCTCTCACTGTCAATGCTGGCAACTGTCGTAAATTGGAGCTATATATAAATTATTTGCGAGTTTGCTTATATGCATGTGCGTAGGATTTATCGAGTTCACCACAAAAGTATTTGGGACTATTTGTATCGTTAAATTTTAATTATGAGTCGAAGAAAGTGCTTTTTTACAAGGATTTTTAAAAGAAATTTCTCATTCCTAATCGTTACAGTTCAGTGGGAAAGTATGCTCTCACGGAAAGATACAGGAATATGATAGTGGTGGCATTTGCTTTCATGCATTTTTGGTTCAACAAGCAGTCCATTTATATACATGTCAGTGGCCCAGAAGGAACTACTTTAAAAAGATAAGATACAATTAAAAAAGAATCAGCGCGTAAATCTGACAGCATATCACCCAAGACTCTTTCCCTTACATAAATAATCTATAGAGATTTGTTACAGAGATCGAGTTCTAGATCCATTAATTGGTAGTCCAACCGTTGTCACAGAGGTTGGATAAGTACGACGTATACCGAAGCCCAATAATTGGAACATCAAGGCGAATGTAGAATCCCAGTGTCCGCATGCATTTACTATTCCAGGCTGAAGCGCGCAGAAGCAGTCGGGCTGAGGTATAAGTCACCGACAGAAGGAAACCTACTCCTCCGTAGTCCAACTGGCTCCATCGTCTTCTACGACTAGCCTAGGAACAATTAGAACTCCTTGCTTCAATCGGTTCAGCCAACATGTGCCTATCGTCGTTGAACGTGGATTTTCTCGATATTTTTTCAGACAGATTGTCATAGGGACAACCCCACTCTCTCACATATGGATTCATCGATTCACAAGGTAATACCATTTGTTGCTAAACATGGACACGACAGACAGGCGTAAACTTCAGTTATAAGATACTGTAGGCTGACACTCTGTTCGTGCACACTGATTTTCACCGTCACATACTTAAACGAATAGTCAAAATTCCATTGAAGCAATCTATGTGCGTTCAGCCCCAGGACATTACCGTCCGATAACCCTCCTAATCTAACGTTGAAGGTTGATACTACCGAATATCTATAGAGCAGGTGCTGGCCCAGCAGCAATGAGGTCCTGGAAATACACTTTCTCGTCGAACTTTAAAAAGAAAGAATCCATTGGTACGTAGGTTTTCATATCAAGTCAGCATTGGTGCATATCACCCAAATTGAATACCTATTAAGAACGGTGAATACACTGGCACATGAGGTATTCAACTCAAGACAACATTGTTGTATATCACTAAACGTCTATCCGTCCGGTCCCTTCGATAACTCGAGAACGCAAGAGCTGAAATTTTGCACACGAGCAACAAAACAAGTAAAATTAATTACGAAAATTCGACAAATCGGACAAATCCTTCGTAGGGTTGCCATACAAGAATTTCGTTCTTCGCTATATATTGGGAAACTGCCACAGAACCCGTCCACATATAAAGTTGAAACTTTGTGCACTGCGTTTTCATAGATTTCATAGAAAAAGAATATACAATTTCAAAAGTGGACTAAATCGGGCAACCCGATCCTTTTGTTCCGATATAAACACTTATTTTTTTTTACTCATACAAATCAGGCATTGATTGTCGCCAAGTTTTTAATATAGATGAAGGAAATCTTCTCTTTCCTTATCTCCCCACGGCTGCAGTGTTGCATATGGGCTTTCCAAAACTGAGGCATGAGATCTAGGATATAAATATGTCGAAGAAAAACAGAAAACTAGCTCTTGTAGTGAAAACCAAATGGTTGGGAAGCAGTGGATGACTTGTATTCTAAAATGTTACCAGGGCCAAGAAAATGAATAAGTTTGAATAAAAGCCATATCGAGGCTTTCTTTAGAAACATGAAAGATTCTATTACTCGTTATAAATAACTTTGCTCTGGACAAGATTTACAACCTAGATACAATACATTTCCCTCCGAAAGTGTTAGCTGCGAAGGACAAGAATAAATCGGGAATATGACTTCTGACGAAACCTGGGTTAATGTGACCATGATAGCCGGAATTAATGCTATAGGAAATTCGATTCCTCCAATGTTGATTTTTCCGCAAGTGTAATTCAAACCACATATGCTGAAAGATTATCCAGCGGAATCTATTGGAGGTGCTAACAGCAGTTTATTTACCATATCAAACCGTCCGTAGAAGATAAGATTGTTCTAATTCAAGCACACAAGCACGGGAGCCACATTTCATTCCGTGTGACAAACATACATAAATGTTTCCACAACCAAACTGTCAGTGAATGAATGCTGAATAGCCTAGGAAAGCCCATAAACATATATAACATATCTGAAATTTTCGGAAACATCTTATTCAAAGGCACTTAAAAATCAAAAGAAAGGCTTTGAAGCTGCACGCATTTGTAGAATATGAACATGAGTTTCCATTTGACGATGTAACGGATCGACCTTGTCCAGAATCTAATGAAAGTAGGTAAATTTGTGATGATAATATTCCGGGAATATCTTCAACTTTACGTCATTCTCAAAAGCATCTCCACGGAAAACGGACCAGCCCAAGACGGAAAACTGACGAAACCTGAATTCTAACAGAGACACCTGAGAAGAATATAATCGATAATATAGAAATAAAGGTCAACGGTTAAACAAAAGAAATAACAAGGTTTTAAAGGACTGAATAGAATGGTTTGAGGGACACCAGCCTAACACCCCGTGCCGATAGGCCAAGGGTGGCCAAGACTAAAAACATTTTGACAACGAATTAGATTATCTAAGTGGAGACATTGCTTTTATTGGAGTGTAGTGACAGTTAGGGTGCATTGTTTGTTAATATATCTTTTCTGTTTTTATATAAGTTTTAAGTATATTTTATAGAGAAGTTATTTTTTTAAACATTTTATGTTGCGTTCTGAAAATAGAAATTCTCATTTTGTGTTTTCCTCTTCAAAATTGTTTTTTTTTATTTATTGTAAATAAATTTCCTACTGGTTTAACAGTTGTGTTCTTGAATACGTACCCGGGTAACTTTTGACCTTTATTTTATTTTTTAGATATTTGTGATGGTTCAGTTAACTTAATGGGATATGCTTCCGTTACATCCTAAAACTATGCAATGCAAATATATTTCAAGAGATGAAGTGTTAAAAATATATTGAGAAATACTAATTTTTCAGCCATACATTTATACTGACGTTGCATTATGGATAAGTATCTGGGTACCTAATATACTTTATATGGGAATAGAAGTAAAAAATGATTTCATCTGAAAATAGGTTAGTAGAAAATCTTGATATGAAGGGATAAAGAAAACAATATTAAATATTTAGATTTAAATTTATTAAAAATAAATCCGAATTAAAATATATTTCTATGTAAATTATAACATAGCACAACTAATGCATTTCGTAATAATCTCAGGCTACTCATTGCATACAGGATAATGACAAGTAGAGCACGATTTTCTTGTTTTGCGTTGCCGTTTAGTTATAGCTCGGTATATGTAACAGCTTCCGGTAACTTTTATAATTCCAGAGGCATCTCTTGTCCACTTTATCCTGCTTCACCTGCATCCGTAAGTGATTTCTGTGCTATAATTGGGTGACCTAGAAGTCATTCAGTTCTTACTTCCGTAGCAAAATGTGTGCTGGTTTGGGGATTTCGGGATCTTATCAGGATGGATGTCATTGCTTGTCCGTTTTCGATCGTTCAGCTCTCGTGTTGACATTATCGAACCGAATATAACTGCATATGTCCTCAAATCGATTTATTACCATAGTAGTGCCAAACAGTGGGATACAGCGGCGGGTCATGAAGCCCCCCCCCCCCTCCCATAAAAAAATTACAGAAAAAATGTTATTTGAAAAAATGCATTTTTTTTATTTTATATTTTTATTATTTATATAATTCAAGTTAAAAAAATTATTCAAAATATTTCTATTCCAAAATTAAAAAAATAAAAATTTATTGAATAAAAAAATAAAAATTTATTGAATACTATTGTATGCATGTATGTATGTTGATAGGTTTTTCTCAGAATTTGAGTTTGGAACCCCAACTTTGGGTGATCCAAAACCCTCAAGAAACACTTCCCAAGCCACAAAACAGACTCCCTCATATCCATATCAGAGCCCTAACTTAGTCCCAACTCCTAACATTATATAATATTTGCAGCTTTCTTATGCAAAACCACTGACATATATAATAGGGACAGACTACGTCCTTAGAAATACACTGCAGAATGGCACCTCACTTCTATAGAATGTTAAATTAATTATTTGGGTTAATTAGTAATAAAGTGTTTTACCAAAGGCAATATATTCAAAGATACTGACCAGAAATTTAAAAGGTTTTATTAATATTATTTTACAGCTTCCCGTCAATGGTTTTTTTAATGTTAGCAGCGCGACGTAAGAACTATTTTTGACACAAGAAATTGTACCCGCATGAACTAGCATATCGAGCAGTAAATATTGCTCTTGTGAGAAAAGTTTGATTTGAATGACTCCTGCAGTTTGCACCCTAAACTACAATTCTGATATAAAATGACTTTTGTAAACAAATCATGTGAAAAAATGACCTACATCATCCACACCACTTAATGCGGAAACCTTGTTCCTGATACCACACTACAGTACTGCGGTGGCTAAACTAAACGACTTACGGCGCTGGACAACTAGCGCCCAATTTGATGTTTTTTTTCTCCAAATTTAATTGCAGGATGAGTCACCCGCTAATTTCAATGCTAGATGCGCGCCTGAGTCGATAACCACCAGATTTCGGTAATTCTCCGCTATTCTATGAGCTGGAATGGCGTACTCCTGTTGCAACCAGTATTGCTAGAAAGCCATCAAATTCTTCGATAGTCAGTTGACGCCATTTTGCTTTTAAACCATTTTTGCCATTACATTTAGCATATGAACTAGTGGCCTTTCTGTTTGTTTCACTTAATATTATGTCACGCATTGAATCTGTAGAAGTGCACTTGAATGCATCGAGCACGAAAAGAATCCCTGTTGGCTTTACTGGTTCAGGTCTCTGAAGTCGAATACTTTGGAGGGCAAGGGGGATTCGTCTCCATACAATATTATCCCTGGGAAGTAAAGCTTCTCCATCAGATCTACTGCCCTGATCAGCATCAAATTCCTCATCGTCTTCACCACAATCGTTGTCTTTCAGTTCAGCAGCTATTTCAATATATGCAGCAGCATCTTCGATATAAAAAAATTCTTTATCCATTTGCGGAGCATTTTTTCTGCATGTTTGAGGTAGAATCCACTCAACCTTAGAGCTGTCTTCATATCCTCATGATCCCTATCCGAATCATCTGATACTAGTCTTCCCAAGCACTCTATTTGCTCCTCGTAGAATATTGCTTGGTAACATCAAACATAGAGTAGTGTTACAAATGATCAACTTGGAGGACCCTAAGCTTAATAACTGGATACTGTAAACTACTTTTTAACGAGTTTCATGTAAAAAAATATTACGTATAAATGGAATTCCCCATTAGAACAATATTTATCATTCATGAAGACATCACATTAAAAACTTAAATAAACCGGCCTATTTCTTCAGCATAGAGTTTTAAACTGTACCTACCGAATTGCAAATATGCATAACGCTTAAATTCTATTATCTTGAAATACAGTGGATTGGTTTTACTCATATATCTAATTAGGATTTTCAAATCCTGCGAACATTTTTTGGCGTTTTGTAACTAAAATTATGCTTTCAGATTCAGATAAATGCAAATGTATTATGCATTTAGTACACAGTAAAAATTGTTCGCAATTGTTGTCATAAAGCTTAGGTATTTTTCCCTAAAATGAAGGGAATATTCCCCACATTTTACAGAAAAATACCTAAGGGTGCCCTAAATTATAGGGAATTTTCCTTGTATTTTAGTGAAAAATACCTGAGCTCTGTGGCAACAATTTGTGCATTTTTTACAGTGTTCCTACCTATATAAGCTGATTTTAGTTTTAAGATCTCCTTTTTTCAGTTTGTGGTGTATTAGAAACTGTAACTTAACCAGCAGGTTGTCATGTTACGGCTGTACTAAAACGTATCATGATGCACTCACCTTATTACTCCCCAGGAATCCTAACCGTCAGTCAGGTTACTAACTTTCTTACATATGATTATGTACTTAACCGTTCCTTATATGTATATACGCTTACACATGTATATGCCAACATAAATACACTATAAATTTAACGAAGCCGCATATATATTGCTCAATCTATATACCTCATTTCAATCCACGAACGAAATTCACGCCATAAAAAGATAAAAACACGCAAACAAAGAATCTATTTCATTTGTAAAATTCCAATATACTTATCTGACTATTAAAATCCTTCATCCCAAATATATCCCACAAATATCCTGCGTACTATGAATCCTGAAAATAAACAAAACATTTCATTAATAACTAATAAATAAAGTAAATATTGCGAACCTACCATCTTCTCTAGCAAACCCCATTTTCCTCCTGCATGTGTACAATTCGTAATGTCATTCAATGACATTACTTCACATCATATGTTCTCTCACCTTCGCCGCAGTCAGAGTTCAATGGAATGTAAATTTGAGATCGAGCGTTGCCAGGGCAACCCATCATGGAGCAGAGTTGTAGTGGTTCACGGTGGCTATAAAAAGGCGACGAGCCGCAGCAGAATCACCCATAATCGAGGACTATCTCCTTTCTCTCGCGGTCAAACAACTTGAGAAGATCTCTCAACATCCTAACCTCCTCATTAGCCAGCTTTCAACGCAACTTCAAGTTGAAAACTTCCACTACTTATCACCTCTTCACCTAATCAACTCGGAAACGAGAAACATTTTTATTACCTGGGCGAAAGATTTACTTTCTTCACTAGTACAGGAAGCAACCCTCAGCAAGGCAGAGAAAGCTCTAACATTCCACAACTTCCCACTCCCATCCAACTTCCCCATTTCTCTAAATCCCAAATTGTTAAACAACAGACAAGAACAGAGCTTGCCGTCGCGCAACAAACTGTTAATAATTTTTCGACATAGGGTAACCCAAAGTTAATAATTTTCGAATAAGTAAAGTGTAAAGTGCATTAAAGACATAAGTGAAACCTAGGCCAAAAAAAAGTCTATATGTTAAAAAGTAAAAACTTCCAAATATCGCGGGAAATCAGTTCTGTTTAAAATTTCGCCATAACTCCTTTTAATTCGTAAATCGCGTGTGAAGAGCTCTTGATTGCAGAATCACCCATTCTTGTTTCAGAATTTACCCTGAACGTATTCTCCAGCAGAATTTAATCGGTTTCCTATCCTTATGCAAAATATCCAATTTTGCCTTCACCTAAGTAGGAATTTACTATGCAGCAGAATTTTACTTCTGCTTCATTAACATCAAACACTTAAACAGAAATCCTATTCTGCTCCTATTGTCGTATTCACACGGGAAGCACAGACAAAACTTCAATTTTGCTACGCTTTCGCGGCAAACTACACTTCAATTATTTTTCCATACAAACATAAATCCAATCCTGCTCACACTGCAGCACTCATTGCAGCTACTTGCTGTAACGTTTTCAATTTTTCTAGAAAGGCCCACACGTAGCAGTATACTTTAAAAAATCCTATTCTGTTTGAATTATGTAATACATGAATCTAATTGTCGATTCTTTCCTAGATCTATTATTGATGTCAATTTCATATTTTTAACTTGTTTCTTGAATTTTTATTGAAGCTTCTATTTTATTGAATTAATTTATGTAGTTTTCGGATATTTAGGACTTTTATTTAAGGAATTTAATTGACTTTGTGAGACTAGCTGTAAGCAACACATGTATTGAAATAAAATTTTATATTTGAATTGAAAGGCTGAGTTATCTCTTAATAAACCGGCACCACCTTCTCTTGAGCACAGATCTTACATATATTGACCCATTAAAGCCTGCCAATAGATCCCGTTGTGGCATTGTATTGAAATTTTATCGGAATGCTTGTATAGGTCATAGAAGTTAGCCATAAAATTTTCAGATTTTTACCTGCAGGCATACCTTTGATATGAAATGGGTATTTAAATACCCAACAGGCTTTAACGGGTTCCTAGTTTACTTGAGTTTTTGAATAAACGAAAGTCTGCTTAGAATGGTAATAAAGGAATATTATTTGCGGTAGTGTGTAGGCTTGCATTAGCTGGTAGCAACATTTCAGATTTTTCTCATAATTATTTTGCAAACGTTTAGCACGCGTGCTGTAGGTTTGGAACTTTTAAAATTGTGTAGTAGACATTCATTCGTGCCCATGTAAGTTTAGTGCTCCATATTAAAAGCTCCTCATTGTGTTGTATTTACTTAATTTGAATTGGAGGCGAAAGAGGATAGTTTGAGTGAAGAGGAATGCAATTGTCGCCATGCGGACAAAATAAATGTGACATTGAAGAATTGAACGACAATCTGCAGCTGATCACCGATGAAAATGAGCTGCCTTGTGAATTAGATTCCTTTTTGAGATCGAGTATCATTGCAACGATGATAATGTGCACTGTCGAATGCGTTGTGAAAATATCCCAATGGAAGTTGACGCAGAAGATATAAGTGATGAGCCACATCCTTGAAACTCACGTGGTAACTCTGCCCGTAAAATTTTTCACGCAATGCTTGGTAATCACGTAACATCAAACTAGACTCTTCGTAGAAATTATTAGATTGAGGATCCTTTCCTTGGCATGCTGTATATCCCTGGCTACTACACTTTGCAAATACTCGCCCATATTCGTCCAATCCGGCGTCGCTGGGATGCTAATTAATCAAGGATTCTACGGATTGAGACAGACTCAGCCGAATCAAACAGAACGTGCATGTTTGTGACAGCAAGAAATTGAATAATGAAAACAAACTTTCAAATTTTTCTCCACTGATTGAGCTAACATATCCGTTAATTTATGCAATTCGGTGTGTTGTCACAATTGTGAATCACGAGCAAACGATTGCATATTACGTACGGCATTCCTGCAAAACATTTATTAAAATCAAGCCAATTAGATTTGGTTTTTGTAAGTATATTGATGCGTGGCATCACCCACTGGATACTGCTACTGCTACCTATTCATGCTATATGCTGGAGCATCAAGAATTACCGGTACAATTTATGGCCTTGGTAAAAACGCTGTGTTGCAATAGTTGTCTCATCTGGAGACTCGTCTAAATCACAAAATGAAAAATCAGGAATGAAGAGCATCCGCGTGGCACATCTGATTTTCAATTTGACAGGAATAATAACTTGCGCTGGAATGACAGCTGGGTAATTATTAAAACTTTCAATTGATTCACGCTATTGATTGTTTAACTGACCAATTATATTTTATCCCGTTGATCATTTATGAATACAATAAACCAACGGGTCGGCTTTGACCTTTTGACAATGTCATAAGCAACTACCGCATTAGAGTACGGAGAAAGAAGTAGTATTGGCCATTGCTTACAAATGCACTCAATGCAGCCATGGTAAGCACATGGAAGTCACATGTCTTGTGCGCGAAGTATGAACGTTCAACATCTATGAGTCAATTTGATTTTGAAGTTGAGAAAAAAACAAAATGTTTAATGGGACACTAAAACTGAGCTTGGTTGTACTAAATGCATCGTGAATCTACTGACTACCATAATGACGTTTCACGTGATATGGAAAATATTTTAATATAATAATTTTCTATTTTTTGTAATATTTTATTTTCATATAATTAAACAATCTTGAATTCTGTCCTTTTGAATACAAAGAGTTTTTTTTCAATTTTCATGTGTATTTTGTTCACACTTTGGCCTTTTGGTTATTTAAATACCCATTAAAGTAAATTATCTCCTGAGACGCAAGGATGAATGGGATCGTGGTAGTTTTCTTTTTTAATTGAATAGAAGGCACTAAAGGCTAACTAACCCGAATAAATTATCCCGATTTTCCTATTATTAAAATTTTCACATGAAGTTTTATGCCAATTTCTTATTTGTGGAAAATTCATGAAATTGGACTGCGGAAAAAAGTAAGTAAATATAAAAATTTCGATTTGTTCATAAAATTTATTAATAGCTCTATCTTTCTCCTCTGTATTAGAAAAGGAATGAATGCGATATCTCTTACCCGTCGCCAGATATATTTTTTTAAACACACTAGTATTTTTGGGTATTTAAATACCCAACAGGCATTAATGGGTTAAATCTGCACAGTTAATTAATTAAATAACTCATTAGTTGGCTATTATTCCATAAAAGGAAATAACAACATAACAAAATAACGGTGAAAAAATCTGTATGAACACAAGGGTTAAGGTGCAATATCCTGCGGTTTAAGGTACATTACTTGGATGCAACTTGAACCGACTGAAGTTGGAGTAATAATATTATCATTTTAATCTTAAATAACATTATTCAAGTATAGAAATTTTTTAAAGTAATTGCTTTGATATTCTGTTTAATTGTAATGCAAAAAAAAGGGATAATATAATTCAACTGCTTCAAGGTACTCACGATTCCCCTACGCATAAGCAAATGATCATATCGTTAAACTTGAGAAGCTTAAAGTCTCCTCATTACTTATACTTTCACTGAAATCGTGTTTTATCATATTTGCAACTGCTCATAAAGCAAATATTGAATTCTATACAAAATTGGGTTCTTCGTTCCAGAAATTAGAGATAACTCGTTAAATGTGACATTACCATAGAAAATCAATTACTTATGGCACGTATCCATTCAGACAAAGAAAATTTAACAAAAGCATATATGAATTAGGTTTATGATAGCAAGATAATTGAAGGGCTCAAAAGCAGAGGGGTATTAGTACAATTTTCACACATTTGAGATATAACACTTAGAAGTTGGTTGGATATTATCAGTTCCGGGTAAAGTCTTAATTTTATGCAATTATACTAAAAATAACCCGGATATTTTTATATCTTTTTCTTCTGGTTAAAATAATGTTCGATGGTTTTTGGTTTAGTAAAAAGGTAATTATTTAATTCCTTGCAATCACTTATACCCGTTTTCCTTTAAGAAGTGTACTTGTATCCCTTTGCAAGTTTTATTCAAATATAAAAACAAATATTTAGTATTTTAACAAATTAGTTATCTAAAAAAGTTCAAAAGGAAGGAAAAAAATTCAGAGGAAGGTATAGTTCAAACTTTTAAGTTGTTTTTAAAGTCAGAAAAAGGAATTCAATTCAATATTAAGTGTGTAAAATCTTCATACCCTCTTTTTGTTATAACCAAGAGAGTTAATCTTTCTAGTCAGACTCTTAGATATTATCAGCTTCACTGACCGAGCCCCTTCCATTTCTCTTTCTTTTCCGTTACTATGTGCTGATGGGTTCCCTACTAGACCGCGCTGTTTTCTCTTCATACCGCCCAATTCATGTGGAATGGACTTGAAAGATTGGTGGTGAATTGGAAGTGTAAATGGAAGGAAATCCATTAAATTCTTGTACTTAGCTAATTTAATTTTTACAGGCCTTTCGTAAAGTGGAGTCAGTTCATCTTATGCTGCTCTGCCAGGTGCTTTTTTATGTCAATCCGTTCAACTGGCTTATCTGCATTGACAGTTTCTTTATAGAATAATGAGAAAGGAGTAGACTTCAAAATGCCTTTACTGCATTTGTCGTATTTGTGATATGTTGTCTGTCATATCCATTGGTTGAATTAGTTTAAAGTCCCCTTCCTTTAACCTTACTACCGTAAATTTCCTGCTAGATTTCGATTCAATGGTACGCCAGTCATCAGGAACAAAAACGTTTGAACATTTATTTGTGGCCTTTTCTATAATGGCAAAATGTTGGTCGTACTCTATGAAAGAGTAGCCAGATACTAAAAAACTGTGATCATTGTATTTAATAGTTGTGTTTTGGACACCTGAGCTTAATGACATCAATATGGGTAATTGTGGACGGAAGGTTCATGATAAATCGCAGGTGACATGACATAATTTCCTGAACATTAACATGGTTCATGATCCGATCACTAGGTTGTGAATTCCGAAATTATATGTCCACAATTGTCTCATGTAATAGATTTTACCACAACTTAAAAATGGGGTTGATAGTGCCCTTTGCAAATCAAAGCAAAATGCTATAAGATATAATGACTTGATCTCTAGCTCTTTATCGTTTTTGTTAGCTGCTCTTGTTGCATTGGCTTTCTTAAACTGTACCTCCTTTAAAGTAGCGAGATTTTTTTAATATAGAAGTTACATTTACTGTAGGGGGAAGATGTTGTACCTCGGACATGTTTGTACCTTGGTCATTTCATTTTCCACAAGGACTGTAGATGCCACCTACCTAAACGCACTTTTATGCGTTTTACTAATCAATAGCTGACACTTAAGCTATTCTGGGAATTAGTTTGTCGGATAAATGTGCAGTTATTGCGCTTTAAAGAAAACTCATAAATAAAGTGATAAAGAATTGAAAGTGTTGGAGTTATATTCTTCCTCTTTGTTTGGATTCCAGCTAAGGTAAAATTTATGTAGGTATATGTACTATTATAAATCGTACATCATGTAGTGAATTATGCGTCTTAAAATATTCCACAGGCAGCTTTGCTTCTTTTGCAAGGGGTATGTATCTAGGACACTTCAAACATTTGTACCACGAACATATCAAAAAAGCCATTGATTTAGATAAATAATTAATTAAAGATGTAATATCTATAGATTTTTTTTTGTTTGGTAACCTGATTTTAGATTTTTAACTGCATATTCGACTAATATTGGAAAGCTTATGGATTAGATAATCCAAATTTATCGGTTTCTTAAGATTTGCCTCATTAGTTTTGTCAAAATAAAAAAGACTAAAACAAAAAGCGTACAGCTCCTTCCCCTATTATTAACTTTGTCGTCGAAACTGTATTAAGGCAATAAAGTGATCAACTACAGACGGACACTTCAAATTCATATGTAATACACGACCCACAAAACGTTTGTCAAGAAAATTGATCTTCTTGATTCTTCATCGACTGGGGAAATTGAATTTTTATGCTTGGAGGTTGTAGTTGGTTCTGGAAAATGTTTATTATATGCTGTGTATCGCCCTCCTGGTGCCTATAGAAAGTTGTATGCGGAACAGTTTTCCAATGCAATGTCGTACTTAGTGCACCATTTCATTGATGTTATTATGGTGGTAATCTCAGTGTAAACATTGATAATTTGATGACTGATAGATTCTTGACTGATATGGTGGCGCTCCACTTGGATGTGAAAAATTCATTGCCTACGTTTTTTAATTGTTCCAAACCTTCACTTCTTGATCTTGTCATGGATGCTAATAGGAGTAATGTCAGATTTCACAACCAGCTGAGTCCTCCAAGTATATTCGATCATGATATAAATTTTATGACCTATAATCTCTCCCCGGATGGTGGAAATTTGAATAAGAATTTCGGCTATCGTGATTTCAAACATATTGACAATCCAGATCTGATAAATGAGTGTATGTCACTTGGAATGATATTTTCCTTCTTCCATCGGCAGAGAAGCAACTAAGGAAATTTACTGAGATGGTCTCTTATTTATACAATAAACATGTTCCACTTAAAGTCAAAACGGATCCGTCCTTTTAGGAATCCATGGTTTTCTGATGGAATCCGCGCTCTCATTGTAGAAAGAGAGTTCTTACATAAACAATGGAAACGGGTGAATACTCATTACGGAGATCTTGGTGTGATGGTTTTGTTGGAATTCTCAAGGGCATTTGATTGTGTTGTACCTGAAAAACTGCTGCCTAAGTTATATGCAAACTTTTATTTCTTTTCTTCTGCTGTTAAAATATATCCAATTTTCTCTCAAATAAGTCGCAACAGGCTGTCATAAAAGGAGTTGCGTCTTCCCGAATGCATTTAACATGTGGAGTTCCTCAAGATTAAGTCTTAGGACCTCTTCTCTTTAGTCTCTACATTAACCATTTATGTGATGTTGTGCATGATGTTCAATTGCACCTGTATGCAGGTGATGTACAGTTGTACTTATGTAGACCTCGTGGGACTGTATATGCAGAGTAAACGATGTTCTCTCAGAAATTTTTAGGTGGGCATTGATAATCAACTGCTTCTTAACCCCAATAAATCGCAATGTATAGCCCTCTGTAATTCTGATCTTAATATTGAGGATCTTCCCCCAATTATGCTTAATAAAGTGGAACTACCTTATGTTAACTGTATAACCAATCTGGGAGTGAAAATTAATAATCGTTTCAGGTGCTGCGATCATATTATACCCCCATGCACAGAATGTCACTTCTATCTGTGAATTTAAGCAACTTATAACATAATTATGTTTTACTAATTATTAGCTGATTGTGTCGAACTCTTTTGTTTTTGATTTTTCCAGTGTGTTTTTCTTTTCTTTCCCTTTCTATTTTTACTATTTTTCTGATATATTATAAATAGTACGTTTTATTTTTTCCCTCTTTTTATTTTAATTTTATTTTGTAGTTTATTAGCTAACCTAGCCATACTTTGCATTGTACTGGGATAAGATTTCTAATCTTATGTTCAAATTAGGTAAATAAAATGATTGATTGATACTGAAATAGCAGTCGGCCGTCGCAACTATGGTTAAGCCTTAAGGCAGAATACCATCTTTGGCTGCAATTTTTTAATTTAATTAATAATTAATTAATTTATTTTTTTTATTTTCTTTATGAATTTGTTTCACAAAATAAATGGGCAGAAACAAAATCGGTTTAAGACGTTTATTACTCTCATCATTCAGCTTAAAAAAAAATTTTAATTTTGAAAAATTTAAAAATAGCCTCTTGTAAGTGGCGCCAAAGTATGAGGCTGTTGAGGAGCACTCTCGGTCTACGTGTCAAAAATCTCCTTGTTCGTGGCTCTTAGAACACAAATAAAAATAAATAATAACTATACCGAAAATTTTTTACGTACATCTTTAGATTATACTATGGAGAAGAATTACGTTAATTTTCAAGTCAATCTAATGAAAATTGGATGAGTAATTTGACACGTAGATTTTAAAAACAGCATTTCAAAAAATCCAGCTTAAAGATTTACATATATGAAGCTAGTAAATATTTCCAACTAACCGTCAATCTGCAATGCCTGCGCCATACAGTATTAGCACAAAAAGATAAAATAGCCAAGCTAATATGGTTCACGATAGGGTCGGTAAATTGAAATATGCTAATATGAGACAAATAGTCTCCACTCGCTCGACCGCTCAAAGAAAGCCACTGAAACCGCTTAGTCATGATCGGTTTATAATATTAGAAAAGGGTTTTAGTCAGCCTTCCAAAGTATTGTTTTCAATTCCACACATTTCAAAGAATATTTTAAGCTTAAAAGAGTTTCTATTTTTTTCAAATTTGCAAGGTCGCATCCTTCCTTAAGCTGAATATTAATGGGGGAGGTACAAGTGCACTTGTACCTCTGCACAAAAACGCCTGCTCGAAAGTCATTGAAATAACAGCTGTTATAAACAACACAGGATAGGAATTTAGTGATATCCTTTTGTCACAAGAATGTTGAATATATTTAGTTTGCATGTATGCACTTATCTCAATTTTTAACAAAATGTTACTTGCTTTCAATTTCCTTTATTATTTTCGTTTTCCCTATAAACAATTTACTTTATGATTAGCTTTAAAAATTTACACTGTTTTGTACAAATAAAAATAAATAAATAAAAAACTAAATTGAATTAAAATTTGTCTGTTATCAGTCAAACGTACTGACACACCCCGCTCAACCCCATTTCCGTCGATGGAGAAGATATCTCGAACTAGCCATGCCTTAACATCTTAGGCATAGAAATATCCAACAATCTTAGTTGGTCTGATCACATTTTTTGTATTGCCAAAAAGGCGATAAAATGCCTAAGCTTTCGGAAGGATAGTAGAAATATTTTACTCCATCAAATTTGGCGCAAATCTACATTTCTCATATTAGGCTTAGTATGATTCCGATATTTGGGAAGGGGCTGGAAGTAATGCATTGTCCGCAGTAGATAAAGTCTAAAAGGACGCCTACTAACTTTCTGGCGAAGTCATATCAATAACAACTATTGATATCGGTTGTCCATCAATCTTTTATCGCTACTTCTATGGATATTGCTCTGACGAAATCTCTAGCCTGATCCCCAGTAGAGTTCTTCCTATGCGCACCACACGAGATCACACACTTGAAGTCCAATTTGGCCGTACCGTGAAATTCCGCGAATCTTTCATAAGCAGGACAGTACGAATGTGGAACACTTTGCCATCATCTGTTTTCTCCCTAAGCTATGGGCCGCGAAAATTTAAACGCAATGAATACCGTCTCCTCGTTGACTTAACCCTATAATCCCCAACTCCCTACTTCTTCTTCTTTTCCTGCCAAGGTTTCGCTACGGCATGAGTTGTGTAATCATCATTTAAAAAAGCAGCCTCAATGATGGCTTAAAGTGGTCCAAGGCTCAAGGTGCCATATATTGTATAGATTACATAACATAACAAATCTAAATTCTTAAAAATTTTACAGTTACGTTAACTAATTGTTAGTTTGGGTGAGACCTGAAAAACTGAATATACATTTCGTAACTATAATGAATTTTAGTGGAATTTTCTTTTTGCTCTCTTTAATATCGTTGAACGACGACGAGCAAATTTAAAAATTCCACTTTACAGAATCACACGCTTTTCAAGTACGAACAATAAGAAAAAATGTGTCACATCCTCTTAGCGATATATGTAAGTATGTTTATGTACCTAGAACAGAACCATTCCCTGCTCTACTTAAATGGTGACGGTAACAAAAGAATGGTTTGCATTAGTAACAATGGCTTTTAATGTGGAGAAATGTTTCACGTGTCTATGTGGTTTTTAATGAATGAAAACCTCCGTGCTGTAAAAGGTATACACCCACAAGAAAATGGAATTCTACTTTTTTTCATTATATTTTGTTTTTTTTTTTGTTTTTTTTACAAATTACTGAGACATTGTTGAGTTCGTTTTTCCGTCAGCGTGGGAGGAAACGGTATTAAAAAAATACAGCTTTTGTTCTTGTGAAGCTCAACCAGTATAGACCCGCAAATATTGAATTGCTTTAAAGTTTTGCAGCAGTCAAATATTGCGTTTACGTTTCGTCCAACTTGTACGTGCGAGTTGGATATTGGCTTGTTGCTTCTTTAGGCTCGCAATGTAGAAGCTTTGTACTTAAACGGTTCGAGAACGCCACAATTTTTTACACGTGTCTTTCTTATATAAAAAATAAAAACTATATATCTAGGTACGAAAATTGGCAGAATTGGAAAACATTTTCACAAGGTTACCATATAGAAAAACCGATTTTTCGCTCACACCCGGGTACAGACAAAGTTACCTTTAATTTTTGTTTGAAGTATTTACATGTTATTAATTAATTTGAGTTTCAAAAAATAAACTAAATCGGGAAATCCCTTTGTAAGCCAATATTTCACGTAGTACTAATAAAACGGTCAGTGAAGTGTTCTATTATGGATTGAAAATGATCTATGAAATTTTCCTAGACTAGTGATGTTTAGATAATATGATACATATTCATATTAGTAGTATTCAAAATCATCTATTCCTGATATTAATAACCTTAAAAGGTCTATACCTACTGATATCGATAATTTTCCAAACAATTTTGGGAAAAGGATATAGCGACACGCTCAAAAATATGAAGTAAGTATGTATAGTAGTGTACCAATGTAAAATTTTTTTAATGTTATTCAAAATATTGCTTCCAGTGTGACCTTAGTTCGTTATTTGAAACACAATATATCAAATATAATTCACAAGCCATCTTTATTATACTCGAATGTTCGCTGTCCAACAAATTCATAGACAATCGCAAATCAACTCTGCTATTAATTATCGCTAGTTGCTGTATACTTCAAATATTCGCAGTCCAATTAGAACACTTTGTTCTATTTATACTATATTCGCTTCAATATCTAAGATAAGACTCCCCCTAGTAGTGACAATTCATGCATCTACAGTAAAACATGTCTAAGTCGGAACGCCTAAGGACTTAAAAGAAATTCCAGCTTAGACAGTTTTACGGCTTGTAGAGGGTCCACACGAAATTTATTTTAAAGCATTTATTTAATACTTAATATTAATGTACATTGTATATAAAAGAAGAAAATTTAACAAAACAATAATTCAAGAACTCCCAAAACAAAAACATAACAAAATGAAATACAAATATACATTAGGGTCGCATAGAAAATAATTTAAACTTGTTATGAGGTAACAAGATCGCGAATACTGGTTTGTTTCAAACTTGTGTGAAGGATAATATGTACTTAAAATTCTTTTATATATAAATAAGCATTTCACAGAAGAATCTTATTTCCGACGTTAATTGCAAAACTATACGGACAGTTTCTAGAGAGCGTACTGCTTCAGAAGCGGAAACAGACGGGTTTGTTCAAGTTATGGCACCGATATCTTCCTCCCCTTCCGATGAAATATCAATGAGTTCATGCAACTCGGTCTCAATATTTTCGGTCTCAGTTGAAGCTATTGCATCCATGTTTACATAATCTTTGACATCTTCAATATCTGCTCATTACCATTAATTGGAAGAGTTGCAGTGTGCAGCATTTCCGCCATTTCAGGTTTCGACAGTATTCACTAGGAACCCACATTTTTTGCAACAGTTCGAAACATAGTTTTGAGGAATACTAGATATCGCTGCATGTATCCAGTGAAAAGCATCAAGACAAGATATTGCATTTGATAGATCATGAATTATGCTACCGATTTCCATAGAAGAAATTAAATTGCACATAATCCGCTTTCTGTAGTACCTTTTGAAGCGTTTAATAAATCCAGGATCCAAAGGCTGACACCACTGGTTTTGTTTAGCGAAAAAAAAAACAATTTTACGTGTTTAATTTTCGGATAAAATGTTGCGTGGTCCAGAAATAAACAAATATAGCGGTCTTCTTTCTGCATTCTGCTTTTCAAATTCAAAGACCACTCTTCTATTATTGAAGATGTCATCCAAGCTGTCTTGTTGGCTTTCCATAAAATAGGAAGATTATTAATGACAACATTTTTGAAACAGCGCGGATTTTAAGCTTTACCAATCACTTATGGACTTTCAAAACAACGGTCAGCAAGGGAACATAAAAAAAAACAGTTAGTCGTTACTTGGATTGCTTACATTTTTCGCCTTTAAGTCTTAAAGTTTTGTCAGGTAAAGCACGAAAAACAGGACTGCTTCATCTGCATTGACAATATTTTTTACACCGTAATATTTTTATACCCTAGATGAAATCTATAGGGGTATATTAAGTTTGTCATTCCGTTTGTAACACCTCGAAATAATGATGGTAGAGCAAAATGGATTGGACACCCACGCATAATATTAAAAGTTATTTTCATTTTTGCATGTCCGTCCGTCCGTCCGTCCGTCCTCTGTCTGTGCGCACGATAACTCGAGAACGCGTAGACTTAGGGAGCTGAAATTTTGTACACAGACTTTAAAAAAAAAAAGTAAATTAAGTTCGAAAATGAAACAAATCGGGTAACTCCTTCGTGGGGTTGCCATACAAAAATTTCGTTTTCCGCTATATATTTGAAAACTGCCTGAGAACGCGTCGACGTAGAGAGCTGAAATTTAGTACGTGGTGCTTTCATTGTACTAGAAAATTATATTTTAAAAATGGACTAAATTGGGCAACTCCTTCTTGGTGTTGCCATATAAAAATTTAGGTTTTTTATGTATACTGTGAAAACGATCAGTCGGAGACATTTTTATTGTACTAAAAACTTCTTCAGAATATGAAATCCTATAAAATTGGTTATAATCATTTTTTCTGTCCGACGAACCTAGAAATATATCCGAAAAACCACTGCCAAAATCAAAATTGCTCAAATGGGTGCCCATACGAAATTTTATACGGGCTTTCATCGATGGTATCATAAGAATTGGTCTTAGACCAATGTTAGCTTTTTTACTTGTTTTAGCTCAATTAGCTTATCTTTCCACTCCTCAACCGTAGTTTGTGTCTGGTACGATTAGCCTTTCCGCAAACTTTAGTAAAAGTCAATAAATGCCTTTTGCGGAAACTCTCCATCCAACCATTCTATGCTTTAAAACCAGGAATATTGAAGCTTACCGCAATAACTCTGGCATTTTCCTGTAGGATTGAACCGGAGACCGACCGGTAATTTTGGAGGGTGTGCCCCAAACCATCCTGCAAAATCCTTAGATTTCCCCGCGATGAAGACAAAGCCTGCTAAAGTCCTATGCGTAAACTATGACGCTTATGTAGGAGACAAAGCAGTGCGTCAGAGCTAGGAGCCACAAATCTAAGAGATGGCGCGGCTGTCCCCAATGCGGCGAATTCTGGTCCCACTTACGTGGCATCATACATATTTTCCCCAGAAAGACCGTACATCATTAGGAGGAAAGAGAGTTCCTTTTTGGATTGATCAAAAAAGTCTAGCAGTGATCTTGAAGGCGAGAGCATCCACGTTTTTTTTTCAGTTGATTAAAAATTTGTCTAATTTAATTGTTTTGAAGTATAGTAAGCAAAAGTAATAATTTTGTTATCTCGTGTTAAATCGAAGGAGTATTTGTTTTTTTTTTTTAATTTCGCATTAAACAGTTTAATCAGACAAAAAGTGTGTACTGTATTACTTCATAAAATAAGAAAATTTGACGGAATGTACCCAAGAAACGGGACTGGTCTTCCAACGGAATCCTCGCATCCCGCTTCTAAGACGATTGGTTTTCGATAAGTAGCAACAGTCATAAATCCGATTCTATTTATTTTTCATCTTTTCTATAAAATTTTTATATTTATTGCCCAAATTTTTATTGAACATTATTACTCCAAGGTTATTTCCTACCGTTTTTAATTTAATTGTCGAGTCTCGGTCCGTACGCACTTTTTTGGAAGAATAGCTAAGAACCTCAGCCGCCCTTACTTACGGCTAGATATAAGTGGAAAATTAATCGACAATTAATGAGTTCCTGAATAAGTGGCAGTCACACAGGCAGTCACGCCTTTACGCGTTCACGGGCTGTTCCCGGTGTACAAAAAAATTTATTGAGACCTTGTGTAAATTTTCGCGATTCTATAGCAAAATGTAAAAACGCGGTGCGCAGAAGGGCGTTTTTCTCTTTGTTAACTTAATTATTTCGTACCAAAGCGCATGTATATTTGTATCCTATCCTGGAACTCTCGTGAATGTTAGAAGCATTTGGTATAGTACTATATTTATAGTACTATATATGTGCAACTGTCTCTACATTATTCTCTGCGAAATAAACGGCAAACATTGTATACAGCACAGGTGAGACTCGAGTAGCAAGAAAAGTTTTGGTCGAAACATTCCTACATATCTGTTTAAGTCCTGGTTAGTCTGAATTTCTCATTTGAGCTATAAATACAACACCGGTGAACTCAGCTTTCAGTGTTTGACAGGAAGCGTAACCTCAGGAAGGTGCTGGGTGTGATAGAGCAACCTGAACAACCTTTTACGTTCATCCATGGTAACTTTTCAGGTTCGAGCTCAACTTTCGTAGGAGATTTCTAACCTAAACGCCCGGAGGTATATGAACTTTGTGAGTTCACAGCTGGCCATCTCAACTGGTACATTTGTTTTGCACTGGTTGCACGGCTGACAATTGAGAATCCATCAGCAGATACCAGACTTCTCGTTAGATGAACGAACAGTTCTCTAGTCGGTTGCCGAAACTCCTCTAGTCCACCTTTTTATTCACAAATTGTCTCCAAAATAACTGCTGGAAAACTTTATGTGCACCCGTCGTATTCTAGTACATTTCATAATTTGAGCAAATTTAATCTCACAATTACATTGGAATATCCCACGACAATTGTGGGAGCGCTTTGGATCTACAGCTTATCCGTGGTGGAAATAAAATCACAAACACGATCGAGTTGACAAATGACGGACAGATGAGGTACATAGTCCAGGCTGTGTATTGGAAAGCCGATGTGTATAGGAATACACATTTAGATTGCTCCCTCGTTACCGCTCGGCCGGAGCAATTTTATTTTATTAAAACAATAAAATAATCGTTACAATATCTTCTTGTGTTCACTTCCTCGTTTTCTAACGTTTTTAAACATAGTCGTACCTGCAAATTTTGGTATGTTAGCCATTCTTTGAACTGGAACTTTTTTCAAAATGTGATTGTAAATTTGAATTTTGCTGCATTGGTATTTGAAATGAAGCTGTTTCACGGATAAATTGATCTTTTCGCTATCCTCAATTACGCATATTTTCTTTATTCTTCACAGCGATCTCAATTTTTTTTTTAATTACTGTATCTGTGTATCTTGAACGAAATTGAAAATGTAAAGCGATTCACCCCAAACTTCAATCTAAGTTGTCCAAACAATGTCTAAAATTGGCGGCCTCTCATTCCAACGTACTGCCACGAAAACTGTTCACGCGACCGTAGCGTCATTTTGTATTATATACAAAATATTTCGATGTAACAAGCAAGTCAAGTGTATTGTGTACGTCAATTCAATAGAAACATGTTTGGTTGAACATCTTCTCTAGAATTTCGCATCCTTCCACATGAGAAATTGGCTAAATCACGAGAATTTCGCATCCCTCTACATGAGAAATCACGAGCAGCAAGTTACTTCCCTGGATTTGCAAATATCGATTCCTACTAATGATTTCATTTTAGCTTATATAAGATTACAAAGAAATTTCCGGGTTAAGCAGGCGCTAAAAGCCATTTCTCGATTCCTGCTCCGGGTACGACAGTTTCCGGCTAACGCAGGATACATTTGTTATCCGGTAAAGGGTTAAAAACGGGACTGAGAGATTTTTTCCGGGATAGCCAGGTTTCTGGTTTGTGCAGTTTCCGGCACAGATAGGTTTCACTGTATTACCTACAAACTGTCCTCGCACCTGTCCAAAGATTCCATTCCAGAAATATCGATTCACCGAACCTAAAGATGTTTATGTCCGTACTTAATAGATGTTGCTTGTCCTTTTCTCCGAAAGTCGTCATTTCACGCGAAGTAACCATTTCCCAAAGATGTCGTTTGTCGTATTCTATTCCATGCAACGCAACAGTATTTTTTGTTTATGTTTTCCTTAAAACAACACAGGTAAATATTTTACCAAAAAATTCGATTTTGTGAAAAATTCCCAAAAAATAGTAATTGCTCCAAATATTTTTAAGACAATCTGTATACCATTTGCGAAAAATTTTCTCATGCTTTTAAGCAGAAGCACACACATAGGAGTAAAGTTGCGAGCAATTAAATATCGCGAAGCAAATTTGTATAAACATGTGTAGTGAGATCAATGACGGTATAATTACTTCAACAGAATCGAGAAGATCAGCCGCTAAGGCTTTGACTGATTAACGGGGAGTAACTTGTGTAAAACAACTCCAAATTCAAAGGTATGGACAGCTAAACAGCATGTTCCCGGAATGATTAAATCTCGATGATTTTTAATTACTGATTGTCTTTATTGATTATGCGCAGCTTATTGATATATTAATTCTACTTACTCGCAAAGTAATATTAACACATTGATTAGTACATGGCTCCTATGAAATATTGCTTAACCCATACTCAGCTATTTGTTTATTACTAAATGTTTGGTATGTCCGCTCGATAGCGGGTCACTAAATTTGCTTATTGCATTGACGCTTAAGTTGTTTAAAGTTTATAATTTTTTTACGTTATCAATCTAGCATTTTTGGGTTTTTTTTAACTACATCGTGAACGTAAGCGCACATTGTGCTACTTGCTATTATGCTATTGTGATTAGTATATTGCAATTTATGTACATCGCACATTCTGTGAACGGATCGTTTTTGAAAGGTAGCCCATTATTTGACAAATATGTTTTGTTGTCACTTTCTTCTTTTCTGGCCACTCTTTGTGATACTTCCAAAAATCATGTTCATACACATATGTAGCTGTAAAGTAGAATCTTCTTCAGATTCTCTTAGAGTGCCACTTTATCCATAAATCATTTGTTTTTAGGAAAGCATATAGAGAGATCAGTACTCAGCAAAAGTTTCAATTCAGATACCATGCGAGTCTGTATGCAATACAATTTAGTTTACGTCGGTTTGTGTCTTGAAAGTGAGAAAATTCATATAAAATTAGCCTCGAGCAGACTATACTAGAGACATCTAGCGTAAAAAACTGAAACCAAATATGCGACAAAATTATAAAATTTAAGACGAAACATGTATATTTGCAGTTCAAATAAATTGAAAATTTTTGACGGCAATTAACTCTAATAAATTTCTTTACACACAATTGTTAAATATAGGTATTATTATGCTTTGTATTTCAATACCTTTCAAGATATATTGCAATTTCTCGTAGGAGAAATATCGGGAGAGAAAACAAGTCCTAATTGAGCCAAATAATTAAAAATGCGCACTTAAAATGAAAAAATCCCGACATTATTTGCTAAATCTAGGTTTATCTTTCTAAAACAGTCACAATCGAAGGAGATTAGAATTCTAAGCGCCACTAAAAATGAAAAAAGCCCGACATTATTTGCTAAATCTAGGTTTTATCTTTCTAAAATAGTCACAATCTGAGGAGATTAAAATTTCTAACTACCAGGAATTTGATTTGAAAAACTTCAATTTTTACAATTTTTTCAAGTTTCCGAGCTAATATTTCCATTCCAATACATTTTTTTAATTTTTGCCGACGTTATTTACTAGACTTCTTCATTATCTTTCATATTCCGTTACAAATAGTTTGCCAGAAATTCGTATTGGAAAATGTACGAATTTCGGAAACTTTTGGTACTGACTTCTCTTAATGGCAATTAATTGCGTAGAATACATTGCTACTATGACACTGTTGTAGTATTTAACAACTCATTTCCCCTATTTGAGTAATGATTTTATACCTTAACACAATTGCGATGAATAGAGCGAATGACTGCCGACGACCATTGCGATTCTTTTTCATTACATAGGCACTCCCGAAAACATTTCTAGACAAAATTTTCCCTATGATGGTATCGGCCGTCAACTGCTTTAGTCATAGCAGCTTGACGTTGGCCACGTTGCTGATGTTATGGTAACCTGTGAACCCGGCATCCGCAATTCCGCCCCATCTGGAACACCTTTCTGACTATCCTTGCGACATCTATTAAGTGTGGATAGGTCCAAGCATAAAAAAAAATTCATCAAAAATCAATTTAAATCCGGTGGTACAAGAGCAACCAACCAGTATTCGGATAACATGGCATAGCTGAGGTAAAACCAAAGCAAAGTGAAACATCCAGAAAAATGGTGAAATTACAGCTGGAATTGCACTCAATTG
The DNA here is from genome assembly GCA_963930735.1 of Dioctria linearis. NCBI lineage: Eukaryota > Metazoa > Arthropoda > Insecta > Diptera > Asilidae > Dioctria > Dioctria linearis. Next base: position 1,512 of record CAWVNZ010000378.1, on the reverse strand, counting down.
TTGCGTGATACAAAAGGAAAAACAAAAGAATTCTAATGGCCATAATTTCTGGATATGCTGTATGCGCCATATTATGAAATCTACTTGATCATGTATCTTTATAGGGTATAGTAAAAGTGTTACAGGGTGTTATCAGGAAGTAAACATAATTAAAACCACCTTACCACCCTAACAGTGCATTATCGCCTGCCTGCCCCCCCCCCCCCCCCACACCCTCAAGGCTCTGTCATACAGTTTTGGTAATAACTCAAGATCTTGTATCAGATCCTGGCATGTGGACCACCCTGCACATTATCAATCTGGACCTAATGACATCTATTCGCGGATAGCAAAAAGAAACAAACAGATTAGTATCCATTTTTATCTTACTCAAAGCCCAGTGCAGGGCCCACATTTCGCGTAAAAAATGTTATGTTGAATTCCAACTAAAACCACATTTCTGTAGATATTTGTATAATTTTAGTTATTCCTCTTCCAGGAAGGAGCGTATTTAAATCGTGTGGGAATTGTAATAACTTTTTCGGATATTTCGCGTTTTTATAACAGTTTTTCATTCTACTATTAGTTGGTTATTGAACTATTGGGCTAATGTATAGAAATATTGAACTTATAAATTGAATTGACAGTGATTCTAAATATTTTTCAAAAAGTTTTTTTTTTTTAAGAGTTGTGAATATTTGTGACTTTTACTTTATTTGTGTCATTTGTATAAACATTATCAATTTTATGTTTAACCCCAAGATATGGCTGAGGGTGGTAACACATTTTTGGAAGAAAACTTTGAAGACTACTTATCCAATGGACCAGCAGATGGAAGAAGTGACCCAGAAAACGATGGTGACAGCGATTCGTCCCCAGCACGTATGATGCATCTTTCTTATTCAACCGATGAAGTTAGTGATGAAGAAAATATTTCCATGGAGCAGACCGATAGAGATATTCCCCAAGAAATAATAATTATTTTGAAGAAACACCTAGAGTGGAAAAAAAAATCCGGAAAATGTAACCAATGTGGAAAAGGTAACTGCTTTGTTCATCGGGGATGATTTATTTGCAGCAATTGCTTCAGTGGCAAACAAGCATAGAGCTCAAAATCATTATAAATATCAGGTGATAAAAAATACTGCCAAATGGGTTGACGTTACTGTAATAGAATGTTGAAAAAATGGTTTGGATTAGTCATCATTATGGGTCAAGTCGGTAAAGGTATATTGAATGATTATTGGTTGACGGACAAGCCTATAGAAACGCCAATTTTTGGAAAACCACGAGTCGAAATCAATTCAAACAAATCCTAATGTTTCTCCATTTCAACTGCAATGAGGACGTCCCATATAATGTACCCAATAAGCCAATATAGATATACCGGAATCACTCTATTCACACTTTTTATCAGCGACGTCGTAATCAAAAGTTTTTTTTTTTATAAAATTGTGTACTTTATAAAATTTAAATATAATAATAAACAATTATTTATAATATATGAAAGTGAGGACTTTGCAGCACAAGTCA
>CAWVNZ010000377.1:0-52508 GCA_963930735.1 Dioctria linearis | reverse complement strand
GCGACAGTATAAAATTATTTTTTGAATAATTTACTGTAGAAAAGGCAATCCCCTGGCGCAATTAAAATTTGTGACAGTTGAAAAATTATTTTTTTGAATAATTTACTATAGAAAAGTCAATCCCTGGCGCAATTAAAATTTGTGACAGTAGAAAATTAGTTTTTGAATAATTTACCATAGAAAAGTCAATCCCTGGCGCAATTAAAATTTGTGACAGTTAGAAAATTAGTTTTTGAATAATTTACTATAGAAAAGGCAATCCCTGGCGCAATTAAAATTTGTGACAGTATAAAATTAGTTTTTGAATAATTTACTATAGAAAAGGCAATCCCTGGCGCACATAAAATTTGCGACAGTATAAAATTAGTTTTTGAATAATTTACTATAGAAAAGGCAATCCCTGGCGCAATTAAAATTTGTGACAGTTGAAAAATTATTTTTTGAATAATTTACTATAGAAAAGGCAATCCCTGGCGCACATAAAATTTGCGACAGTATAAAATTAGTTTTTGAATAATTTACTATAGAAAAGGCAATCCCTGGCGCACATAAAATTTGCGACAGTAAAAAAATTATTTTTTGAATAATTTACTGTAGAAAAGGCAATCCCTGGCGCAATTAAAATTTGCGACAGTATAAAATTAGTTTTTGAATAATTTACTATAGAAAAGGCAATCCCTGGCGCAATTAAAATTTGCGACAGTAGAAAATTATTTTTTGAATAATTTACTATAGAAAAGGCAATCCCTGGGATATTTAAAATTTGCGACAGTAGAAAATTATTTTTTGAATAATTTACTATAAAAAAGTCAATCCCTGGCGCAATTAAAATTTGTGACAGTAGAAAATTAGTTTTTGAATAATTTACTATAGAAAAGGCAATCCCTGGCGCAATTAAAATTTGTGACAGTTGAAAATTATTTTTTGAATAATTTACTATAGAAAAGGCAATCCCTGGCGCACATAAAATTTGCGACAGTATAAAATTAGTTTTTGAATAATTTACTATAGAAAAGGCAATCCCTGGCGCACATAAAATTTGCGACAGTAAAAAATTATTTTTTGAATAATTTACTGTAGAAAAGGCAATCCCTGGCGCAATTAAAATTTGCGACAGTATAAAATTAGTTTTTGAATAATTTACTATAGAAAAGGCAATCCCTGGCGCAATTAAAATTTGCGACAGTAGAAAATTATTTTTTGAATAATTTACTATATAAAAGGCAATCCCTGGCGTAATTAAAATTTGCGACAGTATAAAATTATTTTTTGAATAATTTACTATATAAAAGGCAATCCCTGGCGTAATTAAAATTTGCGACAGTAGAAAATTATTTTTTGAATAATTTACTGTAGAAAAGGCAATCCCTGGGATATTTAAAATTTGTGACAGTATAAAATTATTTTTTGAATAATTTACTATATAAAAGGCAATCCCTGGCGCAATTAAAATTTGCGACAGTATAAAATTAGTTTTTGAATAATTTACTATAGAAAAGGCAATCCCTGGCGCAATTAAAATTTGTGACAGTATAAAATTATTTTTTGAATAATTTACTATAGAAAAGGCAATCCCTGGGATATTTAAAATTTGCGACAGTAGAAAATTATTTTTTGAATAATTTACTATAGAAAAGTCAATCCCTGGCGCAATTAAAATTTGTGACAGTAGAAAATTAGTTTTTGAATAATTTACTATAGAAAAGGCAATCCCTGGCGCAATTAAAATTTGTGACAGTTGAAAATTATTTTTTGAATAATTTACTATAGAAAAGGCAATCCCTGGCGCACATAAAATTTGCGACAGTATAAAATTAGTTTTTGAATAATTTACTATATAAAAGGCAATCCCTGGCGCACATAAAATTTGCGACAGTAAAAAATTATTTTTTGAATAATTTACTGTAGAAAAGGCAATCCCTGGCGTAATTAAAATTTGCGACAGTAGAAAATTATTTTTTGAATAATTTACTGTAGAAAAGGCAATCCCTGGGATATTTAAAATTTGCGACAGTATAAAATTATTTTTTGAATAATTTACTGTAGAAAAGGCAATCCCTGGCGCAATTAAAATTTGTGACAGTTGAAAATTATTTTTTGAATAATTTACTATAGAAAAGGCAATCCCTGGCGCACATAAAATTTGCGACAGTATAAAATTAGTTTTTGAATAATTTACTATAGAAAAGTCAATCCCTGGCGCAATTAAAATTTGTGACAGTAGAAAATTAGTTTTTGAATAATTTACTATAGAAAAGGCAATCCCTGGCGCAATTAAAATTTGTGACAGTATAAAATTAGTTTTTGAATAATTTACTATAGAAAAGGCAATCCCTGGCGCACATAAAATTTGCGACAGTATAAAATTATTTTTTGAATAATTTACTATAGAAAAGGCAATCCCTGGCGCACATAAAATTTGCGACAGTAGAAAATTATTTTTTGAATAATTTACTATAGAAAAGTCAATCCCTGGCGCAATTAAAATTTGTGACAGTAGAAAATTAGTTTTTGAATAATTTACTATAGAAAAGGCAATCCCTGGCGCAATTTAAATTTGTGACAGTTGAAAATTATTTTTTGAATAATTTACTATAGAAAAGGCAATCCCTGGCGCACATAAAATTTGCGACAGTATAAAATTAGTTTTTGAATAATTTACTATAGAAAAGGCAATCCCTAGCGCACATAAAATTTGCGACAGTAAAAAATTATTTTTTGAATAATTTACTGTAGAAAAGGCAATCCCTGGCGTAATTAAAATTTGCGACAGTAGAAAATTATTTTTTGAATAATTTACTGTAGAAAAGGCAATCCCTGGGATATTTAAAATTTGCGACAGTATAAAATTATTTTTTGAATAATTTACTGTAGAAAAGGCAACCCCTGGCGCAATTAAAATTTGTGACAGTTGAAAATTATTTTTTGAATAATTTACTATAGAAAAGGCAATCCCTGGCGCACATAAAATTTGCGACAGTATAAAATTAGTTTTTGAATAATTTACTATAGAAAAGTCAATCCCTGGCGCAATTAAAATTTGTGACAGTAGAAAATTAGTTTTTGAATAATTTACTATAGAAAAGGCAATCCCTGGCGCAATTAAAATTTGTGACAGTATAAAATTAGTTTTTGAATAATTTACTATAGAAAAGGCAATCCCTGGCGCACATAAAATTTGCGACAGTATAAAATTAGTTTTTGAATAATTTACTATATAAAAGGCAATCCCTGGCGTAATTAAAATTTGCGACAGTTGAAAATTATTTTTTGAATAATTTACTATAGAAAAGGCAATCCCTGGCGCACATAAAATTTGCGACAGTATAAAATTAGTTTTTGAAAAATTTACTATATAAAAGGCAATCCCTGGCGTAATTAAAATTTGCGACAGTAGAAAATTATTTTTTGAATAATTTACTGTAGAAAAGGCAATCCCTGGGATATTTAAAATTTGTGACAGTATAAAATTATTTTTTGAATAATTTACTATAGAAAAGGCAATCCCTGGCGCAATTAAAATTTGTGACAGTATAAAATTATTTTTTGAATAATTTACTGTAGAAAAGGCAATCCCTGGCGCAATTAAAATTTGCGACAGTATAAAATTATTTTTTGAATAATTTACTATATAAAAGGCAATCCCTGGCGTAATTAAAATTTGCGACAGTAGAAAATTATTTTTTGAATAATTTACTGTAGAAAAGGCAATCCCTGGGATATTTAAAATTTGTGACAGTATAAAATTATTTTTTGAATAATTTACTATATAAAAGGCAATCCCTGGCGCAATTAAAATTTGCGACAGTATAAAATTAGTTTTTGAATAATTTACTATAGAAAAGGCAATCCCTGGCGCAATTAAAATTTGTGACAGTATAAAATTATTTTTTGAATAATTTACTATAGAAAAGGCAATCCCTGGGATATTTAAAATTTGCGACAGTATAAAATTAGTTTTTGAAAAATTTACTATATAAAAGGCAATCCCTGGCGCAATTAAAATTTGCGACAGTATAAAATTATTTTTTGAATAATTTACTATAGAAAAGGCAATCCCTGGCGCAATTAAAATTTGTGACAGTAGAAAATTAGTTTTTGAATAATTTACTATATAAAAGGCAATCCCTGGCGTAATTAAAATTTGCGACAGTAGAAAATTATTTTTTGAATAATTTACTGTAGAAAAGGCAATCCCTGGGATATTTAAAATTTGTGACAGTATAAAATTATTTTTTGAATAATTTACTATAGAAAAGGCAATCCCTGGCGCACATAAAATTTGTGACAGTTGAAAATTATTTTTTGAAAAATTTACTATATAAAAGGCAATCCCTGGCGTAATTAAAATTTGCGACAGTATAAAATTATTTTTGAAAAATTTACTATATAAAAGGCAATCCCTGGCGTAATTAAAATTTGCGACAGTATAAAATTATTTTTTGAATAATTTACTATATAAAAGGCAATCCCTGGCGTAATTAAAATTTGCAACAGTAGAAAATTATTTTTTGAATAATTTACTGTAGAAAAGGCAATCCCTGGGATATTTAAAATTTGTGACAGTATAAAATTATTTTTTGAATAATTTACTATAGAAAAGGCAATCCCTGGCGCACATAAAATTTGTGACAGTTGAAAATTAGTTTTTGAATAATTTACTATAGAAAAGGCAATCCCTGGCGCACATAAAATTTGCGACAGTAAAAAATTATTTTTTGAATAATTTACTATAGAAAAGTCAATCCCTGGCGCAATTAAAATTTGTGACAGTAGAAAATTAGTTTTTGAATAATTTACTATAGAAAAGGCAATCCCTGGCGCAATTAAAATTTGTGACAGTATAAAATTATTTTTTGAATAATTTACTATAGAAAAGGCAATCCCTGGCGCACATAAAATTTGCGACAGTATAAAATTAGTTTTTGAATAATTTACTATAGAAAAGGCAATCCCTGGCGCACATAAAATTTGCGACAGTAAAAAATTATTTTTTGAATAATTTACTATAGAAAAGTCAATCCCTGGCGCAATTAAAATTTGTGACAGTAGAAAATTATTTTTTGAATAATTTACTGTAGAAAAGGCAATCCCTGGCGCAATTAAAATTTGTGACAGTAGAAAATTAGTTTTTGAATAATTTACTATAGAAAAGGCAATCCCTGGCGCAATTAAAATTTGTGACAGTTGAAAATTATTTTTTGAATAATTTACTATAGAAAAGGCAATCCCTGGCGCAATTAAAATTTGTGACAGTTGAAAATTAGTTTTTGAATAATTTACTATAGAAAAGGCAATCCCTGGCGCACATAAAATTTGCGACAGTATAAAATTAGTTTTTGAATAATTTACTATAGAAAAGGCAATCCCTGGCGCAATTAAAATTTGTGACAGTTGAAAATTATTTTTTGAATAATTTACTATAGAAAAGGCAATCCCTGGCGCACATAAAATTTGCGACAGTATAAAATTAGTTTTTGAAAAATTTACTATATAAAAGGCAATCCCTGGCGTAATTAAAATTTGCGACAGTAGAAAATTATTTTTTGAATAATTTACTGTAGAAAAGGCAATCCCTGGGATATTTAAAATTTGTGACAGTATAAAATTATTTTTTGAATAATTTACTATATAAAAGGCAATCCCTGGCGCAATTAAAATTTGCGACAGTATAAAATTAGTTTTTGAATAATTTACTATAGAAAAGGCAATCCCTGGCGCAATTAAAATTTGTGACAGTATAAAATTATTTTTTGAATAATTTACTATAGAAAAGGCAATCCCTGGGATATTTAAAATTTGCGACAGTATAAAATTAGTTTTTGAAAAATTTACTATATAAAAGGCAATCCCTGGCGCAATTAAAATTTGCGACAGTATAAAATTATTTTTTGAATAATTTACTATAGAAAAGGCAATCCCTGGCGCAATTAAAATTTGTGACAGTAGAAAATTAGTTTTTGAATAATTTACTATATAAAAGGCAATCCCTGGCGTAATTAAAATTTGCGACAGTAGAAAATTATTTTTTGAATAATTTACTATATAAAAGGCAATCCCTGGCGCAATTAAAATTTGTGACAGTATAAAATTATTTTTTGAATAATTTACTATAGAAAAGGCAATCCCTGGCGCACATAAAATTTGCGACAGTATAAAATTATTTTTTGAATAATTTACTATAGAAAAGTCAATCCCTGGCGCAATTAAAATTTGCGACAGTAGAAAATTATTTTTTGAAAAATTTACTATATAAAAGGCAATCCCTGGCGTAATTAAAATTTGCGACAGTATAAAATTATTTTTTGAATAATTTACTATAGAAAAGGCAATCCCTGGCGCAATTAAAATTTGCGACAGTATAAAATTATTTTTTGAATAATTTACTATAGAAAAGGCAATCCCTGGGATATTTAAAATTTGCGACAGTAGAAAATTATTTTTTGAATAATTTACTATAGAAAAGGCAATCCCTGGCGCACATAAAATTTGTGACAGTTGAAAATTATTTTTTGAATAATTTACTATAGAAAAGGCAATCCCTGGCGTAATTAAAATTTGCGACAGTAGAAAATTATTTTTTGAATAATTTACTATAGAAAAGGCAATCCCTGGGATATTTAAAATTTGCGACAGTAGAAAATTATTTTTTGAATAATTTACTATAGAAAAGGCAATCCCTGGCGCAATTAAAATTTGTGACAGTATAAAATTATTTTTTGAATAATTTACTATAGAAAAGGCAATCCCTGGCGCAATTAAAATTTGTGACAGTATAAAATTAGTTTTTGAATAATTTACTATATAAAAGGCAATCCCTGGCGTAATTAAAATTTGCGACAGTATAAAATTATTTTTTGAATAATTTACTGTAGAAAAGGCAATCCCTGGCGCAATTAAAATTTGCGACAGTATAAAATTATTTTTTGAATAATTTACTATAGAAAAGGCAATCCCTGGCGCACATAAAATTTGCGACAGTATAAAATTATTTTTTGAATAATTTACTATAGAAAAGGCAATCCCTGGCGCAATTAAAATTTGCGACAGTATAAAATTAGTTTTTGAATAATTTACTATAGAAAAGTCAATCCCTGGCGCAATTAAAATTTGTGACAGTAGAAAATTAGTTTTTGAATAATTTACTATAGAAAAGGCAATCCCTGGCGCAATTAAAATTTGTGACAGTATAAAATTAGTTTTTGAATAATTTACTATAGAAAAGGCAATCCCTGGCGCAATTAAAATTTGTGACAGTATAAAATTAGTTTTTGAATAATTTACTATATAAAAGGCAATCCCTGGCGTAATTAAAATTTGCGACAGTATAAAATTATTTTTTGAATAATTTACTGTAGAAAAGGCAATCCCTGGCGCAATTAAAATTTGCGACAGTATAAAATTAGTTTTTGAAAAATTTACTATATAAAAGGCAATCCCTGGCGCAATTAAAATTTGCGACAGTATAAAATTAGTTTTTGAAAAATTTACTATATAAAAGGCAATCCCTGGCGTAATTAAAATTTGCGACAGTATAAAATTATTTTTTGAATAATTTACTATAGAAAAGGCAATCCCTGGCGCAATTAAAATTTGCGACAGTATAAAATTATTTTTTGAATAATTTACTATAGAAAAGGCAATCCCTGGCGCAATTAAAATTTGCGACAGTATAAAATTATTTTTTGAATAATTTACTATAGAAAAGGCAATCCCTGGCGCAATTAAAATTTGTGACAGTATAAAATTATTTTTTGAAAAATTTACTATAGAAAAGGCAATCCCTGGCGCAATTAAAATTTGTGACAGTATAAAATTATTTTTTGAATAATTTACTATAGAAAAGTCAATCCCTGGCGCAATTAAAATTTGCGACAGTATAAAATTATTTTTTGAATAATTTACTATAGAAAAGGCAATCCCTGGCGCAATTAAAATTTGTGACAGTTGAAAATTAGTTTTTGAAAAATTTACTATATAAAAGGCAATCCCTGGCGTAATTAAAATTTGCGACAGTAGAAAATTATTTTTTGAATAATTTACTGTAGAAAAGGCAATCCCTGGCGCAATTAAAATTTGCGACAGTATAAAATTAGTTTTTGAAAAATTTACTATATAAAAGGCAATCCCTGGCGCAATTAAAATTTGTGACAGTTGAAAATTAGTTTTTGAATAATTTACTATAGAAAAGGCAATCCCTGGCGTAATTAAAATTTGCGACAGTATAAAATTAGTTTTTGAATAATTTACTATAGAAAAGGCAATCCCTGGGATATTTAAAATTTGTGACAGTTGAAAATTATTTTTTGAATAATTTACTATAGAAAAGGCAATCCCTGGGATATTTAAAATTTGCGACAGTATAAAATTAGTTTTTGAAAAATTTACTATATAAAAGGCAATCCCTGGCGCACATAAAATTTGCGACAGTAGAAAATTATTTTTTGAATAATTTACTATAGAAAAGGCAATCCCTGGCGCAATTAAAATTTGCGACAGTATAAAATTATTTTTTGAATAATTTACTATATAAAAGGCAATCCCTGGCGCACATAAAATTTGTGACAGTTGAAAATTAGTTTTTGAATAATTTACTATAGAAAAGGCAATCCCTGGCGCAATTAAAATTTGCGACAGTATAAAATTAGTTTTTGAAAAATTTACTGTAGAAAAGTCAATCCCTGGCGCAATTAAAATTTGCGACAGTATAAAATTAGTTTTTGAAAAATTTACTATATAAAAGGCAATCCCTGGCGCAATTAAAATTTGTAACAGTTGAAAATTAGTTTTTGAATAATTTACTATAGAAAAGGCAATCCCTGGCGTAATTAAAATTTGCGACAGTATAAAATTAGTTTTTGAATAATTTACTATAGAAAAGGCAATCCCTGGGATATTTAAAATTTGTGACAGTTGAAAATTATTTTTTGAATAATTTACTATAGAAAAGGCAATCCCTGGGATATTTAAAATTTGCGACAGTATAAAATTAGTTTTTGAAAAATTTACTATATATAAGGCAATCCCTGGCGCACATAAAATTTGCGACAGTAGAAAATTATTTTTTGAATAATTTACTATAGAAAAGGCAAACCCTGGCGCACATAAAATTTGCGACAGTATAAAATTAGTTTTTGAAAAATTTACTATAGAAATGGCAATCCCTGGCGCACATAAAATTTGCGACAGTATAAAATTAGTTTTTGAAAAATTTACTATATAAAAGGCAATCCCTGGCGTAATTAAAATTTGCGACAGTATAAAATTATTTTTTGAAAAATTTACTATAGAAAAGGCAATCCCTGGCGCAATTAAAATTTGTGACAGTATAAAATTATTTTGTGAATAATTTACTATAGAAAAGGCAATCCCTGGGATATTTAAAATTTGCGACAGTAGAAAATTATTTTTTGAATAATTTACTATAGAAAAGGCAATCCCTGGCGCACATAAAATTTGCGACAGTATAAAATTAGTTTTTGAAAAATTTACTATATAAAAGGCAATCCCTGGCGTAATTAAAATTTGCGACAGTAGAAAATTATTTTTTGAATAATTTACTGTAGAAAAGGCAATCCCTGGGATATTTAAAATTTGTGACAGTATAAAATTATTTTTTGAATAATTTACTATAGAAAAGTCAATCCCTGGCGCAATTAAAATTTGCGACAGTAGAAAATTATTTTTTGAATAATTTACTGTAGAAAAGGCAATCCCTGGGATATTTAAAATTTGCGACAGTAGAAAATTATTTTTGAATAATTTACTATAGAAAAGGCAAACCCTGGCGCAATTAAAATTTGTGACAGTTGAAAATTATTTTTTGAATAATTTACTATAGAAAAGGCAATCCCTGGGATATTTAAAATTTGCGACAGTAGAAAATTATTTTTTGAATAATTTACTATATAAAAGGCAATCCCTGGCGTAATTAAAATTTGCGACAGTAGAAAATTATTTTTTGAATAATTTACTATAGAAAAGGCAATCCCTGGCGCAATTAAAATTTGCGACAGTATAAAATTAGTTTTTGAAAAATTTACTATATAAAAGGCAATCCCTGGCGTAATTAAAATTTGTGACAGTTGAAAATTATTTTTTGAATAATTTACTATAGAAAAGGCAATCCCTGGGATATTTAAAATTTGCGACAGTAGAAAATTATTTTTTGAATAATTTACTATATAAAAGGCAATCCCTGGCGTAATTAAAATTTGCGACAGTATAAAATTATTTTTTGAATAATTTACTGTAGAAAAGGCAATCCCTGGCGCAATTAAAATTTGTGACAGTATAAAATTATTTTTTGAATAATTTACTATAGAAAAGGCAATCCCTGGCGCAATTAAAATTTGTGACAGTAGAAAATTAGTTTTTGAATAATTTACTATATAAAAGGCAATCCCTGGCGCAATTAATATTTGTGACAGTTGAAAATTATTTTTTGAATAATTTACTATAGAAAAGGCAATCCCTGGCGCACATAAAATTTGCGACAGTATAAAATTAGTTTTTGAAAAATTTACTATATAAAAGGCAATCCCTGGCGTAATTAAAATTTGCGACAGTAGAAAATTATTTTTTGAATAATTTACTATATAAAAGGCAATCCCTGGCGCACATAAAATTTGCGACAGTATAAAATTATTTTTTGAATAATTTACTATAGAAAAGGCAATCCCTGGCGCAATTAAAATTTGCGACAGTATAAAATTATTTTTTGAATAATTTACTATAGAAAAGTCAATCCCTGGGATATTTAAAATTTGCGACAGTAGAAAATTATTTTTTGAATAATTTACTATATAAAAGGCAATCCCTGGCATAATTAAAATTTGTGACAGTATAAAATTAGTTTTTGAATAATTTACTATAGAAAAGGCAATCCCTGGCGCAATTAAAATTTGCGACAGTATAAAATTATTTTTTGAATAATTTACTATAGAAAAGGCAATCCCTGGCGCAATTAAAATTTGCGACAGTATAAAATTATTTTTTGAATAATTTACTATAGAAAAGGCAATCCCTGGCGCACATAAAATTTGCGACAGTAGAAAATTATTTTTTGAATAATTTACTATAGAAAAGGCAATCCCTGGCGCAATTAAAATTTGTGACAGTTGAAAATTATTTTTTGAATAATTTACTATAGAAAAGGCAATCCCTGGCGTAATTAAAATTTGTGACAGTTGAAAATTATTTTTTGAATAATTTACTATAGAAAAGGCAATCCCTGGCGCACATAAAATTTGTGACAGTAGAAAATTATTTTTTGAATAATTTACTATAGAAAAGGCAATCCCTGGCGCAATTAAAATTTGTGACAGTTGAAAATTATTTTTTGAATAATTTACTATAGAAAAGGCAATCCCTGGCGCAATTAAAATTTGTGACAGTTGAAAATTATTTTTTGAATAATTTACTGTAGAAAAGGCAATCCCTGGCGCAATTAAAATTTGTGACAGTTGAAAATTATTTTTTGAATAATTTACTATAGAAAAGGCAATCCCTGGCGCACATAAAATTTGCGACAGTATAAAATTATTTTTTGAATAATTTACTATAGAAAAGGCAATCCCTGGGATATTTAAAATTTGCGACAGTAGAAAATTAGTTTTTGAAAAATTTACTATAGAAAAGGCAATCCCTGGCGCAATTAAAATTTGCGACAGTATAAAATTATTTTTTGAATAATTTACTATAGAAAAGGCAATCCCTGGCGCACATAAAATTTGTGACAGTAGAAAATTATTTTTTGAATAATTTACTATAGAAAAGGCAATCCCTGGCGCAATTAAAATTTGTGACAGTATAAAATTATTTTTTGAATAATTTACTATATAAAAGGCAATCCCTGGCGTAATTAAAATTTGCGACAGTATAAAATTATTTTTTGAATAATTTACTATAGAAAAGGCAATCCCTGGGATATTTAAAATTTGCGACAGTAGAAAATTAGTTTTTGAAAAATTTACTATAGAAAAGGCAATCCCTGGCGCAATTAAAATTTGCGACAGTATAAAATTATTTTTTGAATAATTTACTATAGAAAAGGCAATCCCTGGGATATTTAAAATTTGCGACAGTAGAAAATTATTTTTTGAATAATTTACTATATAAAAGGCAATCCCTGGCGTAATTAAAATTTGCGACAGTATAAAATTATTTTTTGAATAATTTACTATAGAAAAGGCAATCCCTGGCGCAATTAAAATTTGTGACAGTATAAAATTATTTTTTGAATAATTTACTATAGAAAAGGCAATCCCTGGCGCAGTTAAAATTTGTGACAGTAGAAAATTAGTTTTTGAATAATTTACTATATAAAAGGCAATCCCTGGCGCAATTAAAATTTGTGACAGTTGAAAATTATTTTTTGAATAATTTACTATAGAAAAGGCAATCCCTGGCGCACATAAAATTTGCGACAGTATAAAATTAGTTTTTGAAAAATTTACTATATAAAAGGCAATCCCTGGCGTAATTAAAATTTGCGACAGTAGAAAATTATTTTTTGAATAATTTACTATATAAAAGACAATCCCTGGCGCACATAAAATTTGCGACAGTATAAAATTATTTTTTGAATAATTTACTATAGAAAAGGCAATCCCTGGCGCAATTAAAATTTGTGACAGTAGAAAATTAGTTTTTGAATAATTTACTATAGAAAAGGCAATCCCTGGCGCAATTAAAATTTGCGACAGTATAAAATTATTTTTTGAATAATTTACTATAGAAAAGGCAATCCCTGGCGCAATTAAAATTTGCGACAGTATAAAATTATTTTTTGAATAATTTACTATAGAAAAGTCAATCCCTGGCGCAATTAAAATTTGCGACAGTATAAAATTATTTTTTGAATAATTTACTATATAAAAGGCAATCCCTGGCGCAATTAAAATTTGCGACAGTATAAAATTAGTTTTTGAATAATTTACTATAGAAAAGGCAATCCCTGGGATATTTAAAATTTGCGACAGTAGAAAATTATTTTTTGAATAATTTACTATAGAAAAGGCAATCCCTGGCGCAATTAAAATTTGTGACAGTTGAAAATTATTTTTTGAATAATTTACTATATAAAAGGCAATCCCTGGCGCACATAAAATTTGCGACAGTATAAAATTAGTTTTTGAAAAATTTACTATATAAAAGGCAATCCCTGGCGCAATTAAAATTTGCGACAGTATAAAATTATTTTTTGAATAATTTACTGTAGAAAAGTCAATCCCTGGCGCACATAAAATTTGCGACAGTATAAAATTAGTTTTTGAATAATTTACTATAGAAAAGGCAATCCGTGGGATATTTAAAATTTGTGACAGTATAAAATTATTTTTTGAATAATTTACTATAGAAAAGGCAATCCCTGGCGCAATTAAAATTTGCGACAGTAAAAAATTATTTTTTGAATAATTTACTATAGAAAAGGCAATCCCTGGCGCAATTAAAATTTGTGACAGTATAAAATTATTTTTTGAATAATTTACTATAGAAAAGGCAATCCCTGGGATATTTAAAATTTGCGACAGTATAAAATTAGTTTTTGAAAAATTTACTATATAAAAGGCAATCCCTGGCGCACATAAAATTTGTGACAGTAGAAAATTATTTTTTGAATAATTTACTATAGAAAAGGCAATCCCTGGCGCAATTAAAATTTGTGACAGTTGAAAATTATTTTTTGAATAATTTACTATAGAAAAGGCAATCCCTGGCGCAATTAAAATTTGTGACAGTTGAAAATTATTTTTTGAATAATTTACTATAGAAAAGGCAATCCCTGGCGCAATTAAAATTTGCGACAGTATAAAATTAGTTTTTGAAAAATTTACTATATAAAAGGCAATCCCTGGCGCAATTAAAATTTGTGACAGTAGAAAATTATTTTTTGAATAATTTACTATAGAAAAGGCAATCCCTGGCGTAATTAAAATTTGTGACAGTAGAAAATTAGTTTTTGAATAATTTACTATAGAAAAGGCAATCCCTGGCGCAATTAAAATTTGTGACAGTATAAAATTAGTTTTTGAATAATTTACTATACAAAAGGCAATCCCTGGCGTAATTAAAATTTGTGACAGTTGAAAATTATTTTTTGAATAATTTACTATATAAAAGGCAATCCCTGGCGCAATTAAAATTTGTGACAGTATAAAATTATTTTTTGAATAATTTACTATAGAAAAGGCAATCCCTGGGATATTTAAAATTTGCGACAGTAGAAAATTATTTTTTGAATAATTTACTATATAAAAGGCAATCCCTGGCGTAATTAAAATTTGCGACAGTTGAAAATTATTTTTTGAATAATTTACTATAGAAAAGGCAATCCCTGGCGCAATTAAAATTTGTGACAGTTGAAAATTATTTTTTGAATAATTTACTATAGAAAAGGCAATCCCTGGCGCAATTAAAATTTGCGACAGTATAAAATTATTTTTTGAATAATTTACTATATAAAAGGCAATCCCTGGCGCACATAAAATTTGCGACAGTATAAAATTAGTTTTTGGAAAAATTTACTATAGAAAAGGCAATCCCTGGCGCACATAAAATTTGCGACAGTATAAAATTAGTTTTTGAATAATTTACTATAGAAAAGGCAATCCCTGGCGCACATAAAATTTGTGACAGTATAAAATTATTTTTTGAATAATTTACTATAGAAAAGGCAATCCCTGGCGCACATAAAATTTGCGACAGTATAAAATTAGTTTTTGAAAAATTTACTATATAAAAGGCAATCCCTGGCGCAATTAAAATTTGTGACAGTTGAAAATTATTTTTTGAATAATTTACTATAGAAAAGTCAATCCCTGGCGTAATTAAAATTTGCGACAGTATAAAATTAGTTTTTGAATAATTTACTATAGAAAAGTCAATCCCTGGCGTAATTAAAATTTGCGACAGTAGAAAATTATTTTTTGAATAATTTACTATAGAAAAGGCAATCCCTGGGATATTTAAAATTTGCGACAGTATAAAATTAGTTTTTGAAAAATTTACTATAGAAAAGGCAATCCCTGGCGCAATTAAAATTTGCGACAGTATAAAATTATTTTTTGAATAATTTACTATAGAAAAGTCAATCCCTGGCGTAATTAAAATTTGCGACAGTATAAAATTATTTTTTGAATAATTTACTATAGAAAAGGCAATCCCTGGGATATTTAAAATTTGCGACAGTAGAAAATTATTTTTTGAATAATTTACTATAGAAAAGGCAATCCCTGGGATATTTCAAATTTGCGACAGTATAAAATTAGTTTTTGAAAAATTTACTATATAAAAGGCAATCCCTGGCGCACATAAAATTTGCGACAGTAGAAAATTATTTTTTGAATAATTTACTATATAAAAGGCAATCCCTGGCGTAATTAAAATTTGTGACAGTTGAAAATTATTTTTTGAATAATTTACTATATAAAAGGCAATCCCTGGCGCAATTAAAATTTGCGACAGTATAAAATTAGTTTTTGAAAAATTTACTATATAAAAGGCAATCCCTGGCGCACATAAAATTTGCGACAGTATAAAATTAGTTTTTGAATAATTTACTATAGAAAAGGCAATCCCTGGCGCAATTAAAATTTGCGACAGTATAAAATTATTTTTTGAATAATTTACTATAGAAAAGGCAATCCCTGGCGCACATAAAATTTGCGACAGTATAAAATTAGTTTTTGAATAATTTACTATAGAAAAGGCAATCCCTGGGATATTTAAAATTTGCGACAGTAGAAAATTAGTTTTTGAAAAATTTACTATAGAAAAGGCAATCCCTGGCGTAATTAAAATTTGCGACAGTATAAAATTATTTTTTGAATAATTTACTATAGAAAAGGCAATCCCTGGGATATTTAAAATTTGTGACAGTATAAAATTATTTTTTGAATAATTTACTATAGAAAAGTCAATCCCTGGCGCAATTAAAATTTGTGACAGTTGAAAATTATTTTTTGAATAATTTACTATAGAAAAGGCAATCCCTGGCGCACATAAAATTTGCGACAGTATAAAATTAGTTTTTGAAAAATTTACTATAGAAAAGGCAATCCCTGGCGCAATTAAAATTTGTGACAGTTGAAAATTATTTTTTGAATAATTTACTATAGAAAAGGCAATCCCTGGGATATTTAAAATTTGCGACAGTAGAAAATTATTTTTTGAATAATTTACTATAGAAAAGGCAATCCCTGGGATATTTAAAATTTGCGACAGTAGAAAATTATTTTTTGAATAATTTACTATAGAAAAGGCAATCCCTGGCGCAATTAAAATTTGCGACAGTATAAAATTATTTTTTGAATAATTTACTATAGAAAAGGCAATCCCTGGCGCAATTAAAATTTGCGACAGTATAAAATTATTTTTTGAATAATTTACTATAGAAAAGTCAATCCCTGGCGTAATTAAAATTTGCGACAGTATAAAATTAGTTTTTGAATAATTTACTATAGAAAAGGCAATCCCTGGGATATTTAAAATTTGTGACAGTTGAAAATTATTTTTTGAATAATTTACTATAGAAAAGGCAATCCCTGGGATATTTAAAATTTGCGACAGTATAAAATTAGTTTTTGAAAAATTTACTATATAAAAGGCAATCCCTGGCGCACATAAAATTTGCGACAGTAGAAAATTATTTTTTGAATAATTTACTACAGAAAAGGCAATCCCTGGCGCAATTAAAATTTGCGACAGTATAAAATTAGTTTTTGAAAAATTTACTGTAGAAAAGTCAATCCCTGGCGCGATTAAAATTTGCGACAGTAGAAAATTAGTTTTTGAAAAATTTACTATATAAAAGGAAATCCCTGGCGTAATTAAAATTTGTGACAGTTGAAAATTATTTTTTGAAAAATTTACTATATAAAAGGCAATCCCTGGCGTAATTAAAATTTGTGACAGTTGAAAATTATTTTTTGAATAATTTACTGTATAAAAGGCAATCCCTGGCGCAATTAAAATTTGCGACAGTATAAAATTAGTTTTTGAAAAATTTACTATATAAAAGGCAATCCCTGGCGCACATAAAATTTGCGACAGTATAAAATTAGTTTTTGAAAAATTTACTATATAAAAGGCAATCCCTGGCGTAATTAAAATTTGCGACAGTATAAAATTAGTTTTTGAATAATTTACTATAGAAAAGTCAATCCCTGGCGCAATTAAAATTTGCGACAGTAGAAAATTATTTTTTGAATAATTTACTATAGAAAAGGCAATCCCTGGGATATTTAAAATTTGCGACAGTAGAAAATTAGTTTTTGAAAAATTTACTATAGAAAAGGCAATCCCTGGCGCAATTAAAATTTGTGACAGTTGAAAATTATTTTTTGAATAATTTACTATATAAAAGGCAATCCCTGGCGCAATTAAAATTTGCGACAGTATAAAATTAGTTTTTGAATAATTTACTATAGAAAAGTCAATCCCTGGCGCAATTAAAATTTGCGACAGTAGAAAATTATTTTTTGAATAATTTACTATAGAAAAGGCAATCCCTGGGATATTTAAAATTTGCGACAGTAGAAAATTAGTTTTTGAAAAATTTACTATAGAAAA
This sequence comes from Dioctria linearis, assembly GCA_963930735.1. Lineage (NCBI taxonomy): Eukaryota > Metazoa > Arthropoda > Insecta > Diptera > Asilidae > Dioctria > Dioctria linearis. The sequence continues at coordinate 34,934 of CAWVNZ010000377.1, read as the reverse complement.
GGCAATCCCTGGCGCAATTAAAATTTGTGACAGTTGAAAATTATTTTTTGAATAATTTACTATAGAAAAGGCAATCCCTGGCGCAATTAAAATTTGCGACAGTATAAAATTAGTTTTTGAAAAATTTACTATAGAAAAGGCAATCCCTGGCGCACATAAAATTTGCGACAGTATAAAATTAGTTTTTGAAAAATTTACTATAGAAAAGGCAATCCCTGGCGCACATAAAATTTGCGACAGTATAAAATTAGTTTTTGAAAAATTTACTGTAGAAAAGGCAATCCCTGGCGCAATTAAAATTTGCGACAGTATAAAATTAGTTTTTGAATAATTTACTATATAAAAGGCAATCCCTGGCGCAATTAAAATTTGCGACAGTATAAAATTATTTTTTGAATAATTTACTATAGAAAAGGCAATCCCTGGCGCAATTAAAATTTGTGACAGTATAAAATTATTTTTTGAATAATTTACTATAGAAAAGGCAATCCCTGGCGCAATTAAAATTTGCGACAGTATAAAATTATTTTTTGAATAATTTACTATAGAAAAGGCAATCCCTGGCGCAATTAAAATTTGCGACAGTATAAAATTAGTTTTTGAATAATTTACTATAGAAAAGGCAATCCCTGGGATATTTAAAATTTGCGACAGTATAAAATTATTTTTTGAATAATTTACTATAGAAAAGGCAATCCCTGGGATATTTAAAATTTGTGACAGTATAAAATTAGTTTTTGAAAAATTTACTATATAAAAGGCAATCCCTGGCGCAATTAAAATTTGTGACAGTATAAAATTATTTTTTGAATAATTTACTATAGAAAAGTCAATCCCTGGCGCAATTAAAATTTGCGACAGTAGAAAATTATTTTTTGAATAATTTACTATATAAAAGGCAATCCCTGGCGTAATTAAAATTTGCGACAGTATAAAATTATTTTTTGAATAATTTACTATAGAAAAGGCAATCCCTGGCGCAATTAAAATTTGCGACAGTATAAAATTAGTTTTTGAATAATTTACTATAGAAAAGGCAATCCCTGGGATATTTAAAATTTGCGACAGTATAAAATTATTTTTTGAATAATTTACTATATAAAAGGCAATCCCTGGGATATTTAAAATTTGTGACAGTATAAAATTATTTTTTGAATAATTTACTATAGAAAAGGCAATCCCTGGGATATTTAAAATTTGCGACAGTATAAAATTATTTTTTGAATAATTTACTGTAGAAAAGGCAATCCCTGGCGTAATTAAAATTTGCGACAGTATAAAATTATTTTTTGAATAATTTACTATAGAAAAGGCAATCCCTGGCGCAATTAAAATTTGTGACAGTATAAAATTATTTTTTGAATAATTTACTATAGAAAAGGCAATCCCTGGCGCAATTAAAATTTGTGACAGTATAAAATTAGTTTTTGAATAATTTACTATATAAAAGGCAATCCCTGGCGTAATTAAAATTTGCGACAGTATAAAAGTATTTTTTGAATAATTTACTGTAGAAAAGGCAATCCCTGGCGCAATTAAAATTTGCGACAGTATAAAATTAGTTTTTGAAAAATTTACTATATAAAAGGCAATCCCTGGCGCAATTAAACTTTGCGACAGTATAAAATTAGTTTTTGAAAAATTTACTATATAAAAGGCAATCCCTGGCGTAATTAAAATTTGCGACAGTATAAAATTATTTTTTGAATAATTTACTATAGAAAAGGCAATCCCTGGCGCAATTAAAATTTGCGACAGTATAAAATTATTTTTTGAATAATTTACTATAGAAAAGGCAATCCCTGGCGCAATTAAAATTTGCGACAGTATAAAATTATTTTTTGAATAATTTACTATAGAAAAGGCAATCCCTGGCGCAATTAAAATTTGCGACAGTATAAAATTAGTTTTTGAATAATTTACTATAGAAAAGGCAATCCCTGGCGCAATTAAAATTTGCGACAGTATAAAATTATTTTTTGAATAATTTACTATAGAAAAGGCAATCCCTGGGATATTTAAAATTTGCGACAGTAGAAAATTATTTTTTGAATAATTTACTATAGAAAAGGCAATCCCTGGCGCAATTAAAATTTGTGACAGTTGAAAATTATTTTTTGAATAATTTACTATAGAAAAGGCAATCCCTGGGATATTTAAAATTTGTGACAGTATAAAATTATTTTTTGAATAATTTACTATAGAAAAGGCAATCCCTGGCGCACATAAAATTTGCGACAGTATAAAATTATTTTTTGAATAATTTACTATAGAAAAGTCAATCCCTGGCGCAATTAAAATTTGCGACAGTATAAAATTATTTTTTGAATAATTTACTATAGAAAAGGCAATCCCTGGCGCAATTAAAATTTGTGACAGTTGAAAATTAGTTTTTGAAAAATTTACTATATAAAAGGCAATCCCTGGCGTAATTAAAATTTGCGACAGTAGAAAATTATTTTTTGAATAATTTACTATAGAAAAGGCAATCCCTGGCGCAATTAAAATTTGTGACAGTATAAAATTATTTTTTGAATAATTTACTATAGAAAAGGCAATCCCTGGGATATTTAAAATTTGCGACAGTATAAAATTATTTTTTGAATAATTTACTATAGAAAAGGCAATCCCTGGCGCACATAAAATTTGCGACAGTATAAAATTATTTTTTGAATAATTTACTATAGAAAAGTCAATCCCTGGCGCAATTAAAATTTGCGACAGTAGAAAATTATTTTTTGAATAATTTACTGTAGAAAAGGCAATCCCTGGGATATTTAAAATTTGCGACAGTATAAAATTATTTTTTGAATAATTTACTGTAGAAAAGGCAATCCCTGGCGTAATTAAAATTTGCGACAGTATAAAATTATTTTTTGAATAATTTACTATAGAAAAGGCAATCCCTGGCGCAATTAAAATTTGTGACAGTATAAAATTATTTTTTGAATAATTTACTATAGAAAAGGCAATCCCTGGCGCAATTAAAATTTGTGACAGTATAAAATTAGTTTTTGAATAATTTACTATATAAAAGGCAATCCCTGGCGTAATTAAAATTTGCGACAGTATAAAATTATTTTTTGAATAATTTACTATAGAAAAGGCAATCCCTGGCGCAATTAAAATTTGTGACAGTATAAAATTAGTTTTTGAATAATTTACTATATAAAAGGCAATCCCTGGCGTAATTAAAATTTGCGACAGTATAAAATTATTTTTTGAATAATTTACTGTAGAAAAGGCAATCCCTGGCGCAATTAAAATTTGCGACAGTATAAAATTAGTTTTTGAAAAATTTACTATATAAAAGGCAATCCCTGGCGCAATTAAAATTTGCGACAGTATAAAATTAGTTTTTGAAAAATTTACTATATAAAAGGCAATCCCTGGCGTAATTAAAATTTGCGACAGTATAAAAATATTTTTTGAATAATTTACTATAGAAAAGGCAATCCCTGGCGCAATTAAAATTTGTGACAGTATAAAATTATTTTTTGAATAATTTACTATAGAAAAGGCAATCCCTGGCGCAATTAAAATTTGTGACAGTATAAAATTATTTTTTGAATAATTTACTATAGAAAAGGCAATCCCTGGCGCAATTAAAATTTGTGACAGTATAAAATTATTTTTTGAATAATTTACTATAGAAAAGGCAATCCCTGGCGCACATAAAATTTGCGACAGTATAAAATTATTTTTTGAATAATTTACTATAGAAAAGTCAATCCCTGGCGCAATTAAAATTTGCGACAGTATAAAATTTTTTTTTGAATAATTTACTATAGAAAAGGCAATCCCTGGCGCAATTAAAATTTGTGACAGTTGAAAATTAGTTTTTGAAAAATTTACTATATAAAAGGCAATCCCTGGGATATTTAAAATTTGCGACAGTATAAAATTAGTTTTTGAAAAATTTACTATATAAAAGGCAATCCCTGGCGTAATTAAAATTTGCGACAGTATAAAATTATTTTTTGAATAATTTACTATAGAAAAGGCAATCCCTGGCGCAATTAAAATTTGTGACAGTATAAAATTATTTTTTGAATAATTTACTATAGAAAAGGCAATCCCTGGCGCAATTAAAATTTGTGACAGTATAAAATTAGTTTTTGAATAATTTACTATAGAAAAGGCAATCCCTGGCGCAATTAAAATTTGCGACAGTATAAAATTATTTTTTGAATAATTTACTGTAGAAAAGGCAATCCCTGGCGCAATTAAAATTTGCGACAGTATAAAATTAGTTTTTGAAAAATTTACTGTAGAAAAGGCAATCCCTGGCGCAATTAAAATTTGCGACAGTATAAAATTAGTTTTTGAAAAATTTACTATATAAAAGGCAATCCCTGGCGCAATTAAAATTTGCGACAGTATAAAATTAGTTTTTGAAAAATTTACTATATAAAAGGCAATCCCTGGCGTAATTAAAATTTGCGACAGTATAAAATTATTTTTTGAATAATTTACTATAGAAAAGGCAATCCCTGGCGCAATTAAAATTTGCGACAGTATAAAATTATTTTTTGAATAATTTACTATAGAAAAGGCAATCCCTGGCGCAATTAAAATTTGCGACAGTATAAAATTATTTTTTGAATAATTTACTATAGAAAAGGCAATCCCTGGCGCAATTAAAATTTGCGACAGTATAAAATTAGTTTTTGAATAATTTACTATAGAAAAGGCAATCCCTGGCGCAATTAAAATTTGCGACAGTATAAAATTATTTTTTGAATAATTTACTATAGAAAAGGCAATCCCTGGGATATTTAAAATTTGCGACAGTAGAAAATTATTTTTTGAATAATTTACTATAGAAAAGGCAATCCCTGGCGCAATTAAAATTTGTGACAGTATAAAATTATTTTTTGAATAATTTACTATAGAAAAGGCAATCCCTGGCGCAATTAAAATTTGTGACAGTATAAAATTAGTTTTTGAATAATTTACTATATAAAAGGCAATCCCTGGCGTAATTAAAATTTGCGACAGTATAAAATTATTTTTTGAATAATTTACTATAGAAAAGGCAATCCCTGGCGCAATTAAAATTTGTGACAGTATAAAATTAGTTTTTGAATAATTTACTATATAAAAGGCAATCCCTGGCGTAATTAAAATTTGCGACAGTATAAAATTATTTTTTGAATAATTTACTGTAGAAAAGGCAATCCCTGGCGCAATTAAAATTTGCGACAGTATAAAATTAGTTTTTGAAAAATTTACTATATAAAAGGCAATCCCTGGCGCAATTAAAATTTGCGACAGTATAAAATTAGTTTTTGAAAAATTTACTATATAAAAGGCAATCCCTGGCGTAATTAAAATTTGCGACAGTATAAAATTATTTTTTGAATAATTTACTATAGAAAAGGCAATCCCTGGCGCAATTAAAATTTGCGACAGTAGAAAATTATTTTTTGAATAATTTACTATAGAAAAGGCAATCCCTGGCGCAATTAAAATTTGTGACAGTTGAAAATTATTTTTTGAATAATTTACTATAGAAAAGGCAATCCCTGGGATATTTAAAATTTGTGACAGTATAAAATTATTTTTTGAATAATTTACTATAGAAAAGGCAATCCCTGGCGCACATAAAATTTGCGACAGTATAAAATTATTTTTTGAATAATTTACTATAGAAAAGTCAATCCCTGGCGCAATTAAAATTTGCGACAGTATAAAATTATTTTTTGAATAATTTACTATAGAAAAGGCAATCCCTGGCGCAATTAAAATTTGTGACAGTTGAAAATTAGTTTTTGAAAAATTTACTATATAAAAGGCAATCCCTGGCGTAATTAAAATTTGCGACAGTAGAAAATTATTTTTTGAATAATTTACTATAGAAAAGGCAATCCCTGGCGTAATTAAAATTTGCGACAGTATAAAATTAGTTTTTGAATAATTTACTATAGAAAAGGCAATCCCTGGCGCAATTAAAATTTGCGACAGTATAAAATTATTTTTTGAATAATTTACTATAGAAAAGGCAATCCCTGGGATATTTAAAATTTGCGACAGTAGAAAATTAGTTTTTGAAAAATTTACTATATAAAAGGCAATCCCTGGCGTAATTAAAATTTGCGACAGTATAAAATTATTTTTTGAAAAATTTACTATAGAAAAGGCAATCCCTGGCGCAATTAAAATTTGTGACAGTATAAAATTATTTTTTGAATAATTTACTATAGAAAAGGCAATCCCTGGCGCAATTAAAATTTGCGACAGTATAAAATTATTTTTTGAATAATTTACTATAGAAAAGGCAATCCCTGGGATATTTAAAATTTGCGACAGTAGAAAATTATTTTTTGAATAATTTACTATAGAAAAGGCAATCCCTGGCGCAATTAAAATTTGTGACAGTTGAAAATTATTTTTTGAATAATTTACTATAGAAAAGGCAATCCCTGGGATATTTAAAATTTGCGACAGTAGAAAATTAGTTTTTGAAAAATTTACTATATAAAAGGCAATCCCTGGCGTAATTAAATTTTGCGACAGTATAAAATTAGTTTTTGAATAATTTACTATAGAAAAGGCAATCCCTGGCGTAATTAAAATTTGCGACAGTATAAAATTATTTTTTGAATAATTTACTATAGAAAAGGCAATCCCTGGCGCAATTAAAATTTGCGACAGTAGAAAATTATTTTTTGAATAATTTACTATAGAAAAGGCAATCCCTGGCGTAATTAAAATTTGCGACAGTATAAAATTATTTTTTGAATAATTTACTATATAAAAGGCAATCCCTGGCGTAATTAAAATTTGCGACAGTATAAAATTAGTTTTTGAAAAATTTACTATATAAAAGGCAATCCCTGGCGTAATTAAAATTTGCGACAGTATAAAATTATTTTTTGAAAAATTTACTATAGAAAAGGCAATCCCTGGCGCAATTAAAATTTGTGACAGTATAAAATTATTTTTTGAATAATTTACTATAGAAAAGGCAATCCCTGGCGCAATTAAAATTTGCGACAGTAGAAAATTATTTTTTGAATAATTTACTATATAAAAGGCAATCCCTGGCGTAATTAAAATTTGCGACAGTATAAAATTAGTTTTTGAAAAATTTACTATATAAAAGGCAATCCCTGGCGTAATTAAAATTTGCGACAGTATAAAATTATTTTTTGAATAATTTACTATAGAAAAGGCAATCCCTGGGATATTTAAAATTTGCGACAGTAGAAAATTAGTTTTTGAAAAATTTACTATATAAAAGGCAATCCCTGGCGTAATTAAAATTTGCGACAGTATAAAATTAGTTTTTGAATAATTTACTATAGAAAAGGCAATCCCTGGCGTAATTAAAATTTGCGACAGTATAAAATTATTTTTTGAATAATTTACTATAGAAAAGGCAATCCCTGGCGCAATTAAAATTTGCGACAGTAGAAAATTATTTTTTGAATAATTTACTATAGAAAAGGCAATCCCTGGCGTAATTAAAATTTGCGACAGTATAAAATTATTTTTTGAATAATTTACTATATAAAAGGCAATCCCTGGCGCACATAAAATTTGCGACAGTATAAAATTAGTTTTTGAAAAATTTACTATAGAAAAGGCAATCCCTGGCGCACATAAAATTTGCGACAGTATAAAATTAGTTTTTGAAAAATTTACTATATAAAAGGCAATCCCTGGCGTAATTAAAATTTGCGACAGTATAAAATTAGTTTTTGAATAATTTACTATAGAAAAGTCAATCCCTGGCGCAATTAAAATTTGCGACAGTAGAAAATTAGTTTTTGAAAAATTTACTATAGAAAAGGCAATCCCTGGCGCAATTAAAATATGTGACAGTTGAAAATTATTTTTTGAATAATTTACTGTAGAAAAGGCAATCCCTGGCGTAATTAAAATTTGCGACAGTATAAAATTAGTTTTTGAAAAATTTACTATATAAAAGGCAATCCCTGGCGCAATTAAAATTTGTGACAGTATAAAATTATTTTTTGAATAATTTACTATAGAAAAGGCGATCCCTGGCGCAATTAAAATTTGCGACAGTATAAAATTATTTTTTGAATAATTTACTATAGAAAAGGCAATCCCTGGGATATTTAAAATTTGCGACAGTAGAAAATTATTTTTTGAATAATTTACTATAGAAAAGGCAATCCCTGGCGCAATTAAAATTTGTGACAGTTGAAAATTATTTTTTGAATAATTTACTATAGAAAAGGCAATCCCTGGGATATTTAAAATTTGTGACAGTATAAAATTATTTTTTGAAAAATTTACTATAGAAAAGGCAATCCCTGGCGCAATTAAAATTTGTGACAGTATAAAATTATTTTTTGAATAATTTACTATAGAAAAGGCAATCCCTGGCGCAATTAAAATTTGCGACAGTATAAAATTATTTTTTGAATAATTTACTATAGAAAAGTCAATCCCTGGCGCAATTAAAATTTGCGACAGTATAAAATTATTTTTTGAATAATTTACTATAGAAAAGGCAATCCCTGGCGTAATTAAAATTTGCGACAGTATAAAATTAGTTTTTGAAAAATTTACTATATAAAAGGCAATCCCTGGCGTAATTAAAATTTGCGACAGTATAAAATTATTTTTTGAAAAATTTACTATAGAAAAGGCAATCCCTGGCGCAATTAAAATTTGCGACAGTATAAAATTATTTTTTGAAAAATTTACTATAGAAAAGGCAATCCCTGGGATATTTAAAATTTGCGACAGTAGAAAATTATTTTTTGAATAATTTACTATAGAAAAGGCAATCCCTGGCGCAATTAAAATTTGTGACAGTTGAAAATTATTTTTTGAATAATTTACTATAGAAAAGGCAATCCCTGGGATATTTAAAATTTGTGACAGTATAAAATTAGTTTTTGAATAATTTACTATAGAAAAGGCAATCCCTGGCGCAATTAAAATTTGTGACAGTATAAAATTATTTTTTGAATAATTTACTATAGAAAAGGCAATCCCTGGCGCAATTAAAATTTGCGACAGTATAAAATTATTTTTTGAATAATTTACTATAGAAAAGGCAATCCCTGGGATATTTAAAATTTGCGACAGTAGAAAATTATTTTTTGAATAATTTACTATAGAAAAGGCAATCCCTGGCGCAATTAAAATTTGTGACAGTTGAAAATTATTTTTTGAATAATTTACTATAGAAAAGGCAATCCCTGGGATATTTAAAATTTGTGACAGTATAAAATTATTTTTTGAATAATTTACTATAGAAAAGGCAATCCCTGGCGCACATAAAATTTGCGACAGTATAAAATTATTTTTTGAATAATTTACTATAGAAAAGTCAATCCCTGGCGCAATTAAAATTTGCGACAGTATAAAATTATTTTTTGAATAATTTACTATAGAAAAGGCAATCCCTGGCGTAATTAAAATTTGCGACAGTATAAAATTAGTTTTTGAAAAATTTACTATATAAAAGGCAATCCCTGGCGTAATTAAAATTTGCGACAGTATAAAATTAGTTTTTGAAAAATTTACTATATAAAAGGCAATCCCTGGCGTAATTAAAATTTGCGACAGTATAAAATTATTTTTTGAATAATTTACTATAGAAAAGTCAATCCCTGGCGCAATTAAAATTTGCGACAGTATAAAATTATTTTTTGAAAAATTTACTATAGAAAAGGCAATCCCTGGCGCAATTAAAATTTGTGACAGTATAAAATTATTTTTTGAATAATTTACTATATAAAAGGCAATCCCTGGCGTAATTAAAATTTGCGACAGTATAAAATTATTTTTTGAATAATTTACTATAGAAAAGGCAATCCCTGGGATATTTAAAATTTGCGACAGTAGAAAATTATTTTTTGAATAATTTACTATAGAAAAGGCAATCCCTGGCGCAATTAAAATTTGTGACAGTTGAAAATTATTTTTTGAATAATTTACTATAGAAAAGGCAATCCCTGGGATATTTAAAATTTGTGACAGTATAAAATTATTTTTTGAATAATTTACTATATAAAAGGCAATCCCTGGCGCAATTAAAATTTGCGACAGTATAAAATTATTTTTTGAATAATTTACTATAGAAAAGTCAATCCCTGGCGTAATTAAAATTTGCGACAGTATAAAATTAGTTTTTGAAAAATTTACTATATAAAAGGCAATCCCTGGCGTAATTAAAATTTGCGACAGTAGAAAATTATTTTTTGAATAATTTACTGTAGAAAAGGCAATCCCTGCGATATTTAAAATTTGCGACAGTATAAAATTATTTTTTGAATAATTTACTATAGAAAAGGCAATCCCTGGCGCAATTAAAATTTGTGACAGTATAAAATTAGTTTTTGAATAATTTACTATATAAAAGGCAATCCCTGGCGTAATTAAAATTTGCGACAGTATAAAATTATTTTTTGAAAAATTTACTATAGAAAAGTCAATCCCTGGCGTAATTAAAATTTGCGACAGTATAAAATTAGTTTTTGAATAATTTACTATAGAAAAGGCAATCCCTGGCGCAATTAAAATTTGCGACAGTATAAAATTATTTTTTGAATAATTTACTATATAAAAGGCAATCCCTGGCGTAATTAAAATTTGCGACAGTAGAAAATTAGTTTTTGAAAAATTTACTATATAAAAGGCAATCCCTGGCGTAATTAAAATTTGCGACAGTATAAAATTATTTTTTGAATAATTTACTATAGAAAAGGCAATCCCTGGCGCAATTAAAATTTGTGACAGTATAAAATTATTTTTTGAATAATTTACTATAGAAAAGGCAATCCCTGGCGCAATTAAAATTTGCGACAGTAGAAAATTATTTTTTGAATAATTTGCTATATAAAAGGCAATCCCTGGCGTAATTAAAATTTGCGACAGTAGAAAATTAGTTTTTGAAAAATTTACTATATAAAAGGCAATCCCTGGCGTAATTAAAATTTGCGACAGTATAAAATTATTTTTTGAATAATTTACTATAGAAAAGGCAATCCCTGGGATATTTAAAATTTGCGACAGTAGAAAATTAGTTTTTGAAAAATTTACTATAGAAAAGTCAATCCCTGGCGCACATAAAATTTGCGACAGTATAAAATTATTTTTTGAATAATTTACTATAGAAAAGTCAATCCCTGGGATATTTAAAATTTGTGACAGTATAAAATTAGTTTTTGAATAATTTACTATAGAAAAGGCAATCCCTGGCGCAATTAAAATTTGTGACAGTATAAAATTATTTTTTGAATAATTTACTATAGAAAAGGCAATCCCTGGCGCAATTAAAATTTGCGACAGTATAAAATTATTTTTTGAATAATTTACTATAGAAAAGGCAATCCCTGGGATATTTAAAATTTGCGACAGTAGAAAATTATTTTTTGAATAATTTACTATAGAAAAGGCAATCCCTGGCGCAATTAAAATTTGTGACAGTTGAAAATTATTTTTTGAATAATTTACTATAGAAAAGGCAATCCCTGGGATATTTAAAATTTGTGACAGTATAAAATTATTTTTTGAATAATTTACTATAGAAAAGGCAATCCCTGGCGTAATTAAAATTTGCGACAGTATAAAATTAGTTTTTGAAAAATTTACTAAATTAAAGGCAATCCCTGGCGTAATTAAAATTTGCGACAGTATAAAATTAGTTTTTGAATAATTTACTATAGAAAAGTCAATCCCTGGCGCAATTAAAATTTGCGACAGTAGAAAATTAGTTTTTGAAAAATTTACTATAGAAAAGGCAATCCCTGGCGCAATTAAAATTTGTGACAGTTGAAAATTATTTTTTGAATAATTTACTGTAGAAAAGGCAATCCCTGGCGTAATTAAAATTTGCGACAGTATAAAATTAGTTTTTGAAAAATTTACTATATAAAAGGCAATCCCTGGCGCAATTAAAATTTGTGACAGTATAAAATTAGTTTTTGAATAATTTACTATAGAAAAGGCAATCCCTGGCGCAATTAAAATTTGTGACAGTTGAAAATTATTTTTTGAATAATTTACTATAGAAAAGGCAATCCCTAGCGCACATAAAATTTGCGACAGTATAAAATTAGTTTTTGAAAAATTTACTATATAAAAGGCAATCCCTGGCGCACATAAAATTTGCGACAGTATAAAATTAGTTTTTGAAAAATTTACTATATAAAAGGCAATCCCTGGCGTAATTAAAATTTGCGACAGTATAAAATTAGTTTTTGAAAAATTTACTATATAAAAGGCAATCCCTGGCGTAATTAAAATTTGCGACAGTATAAAATTATTTTTTGAATAATTTACTATAGAAAAGGCAATCCCTGGCGCAATTAAAATTTGTGACAGTATAAAATTAGTTTTTGAATAATTTACTATAGAAAAGGCAATCCCTGGCGCAATTAAAATTTGCGACAGTATAAAATTAGTTTTTGAAAAATTTACTATATAAAAGGCAATCCCTGGCGTAATTAAAATTTGCGACAGTATAAAATTATTTTTTGAATAATTTACTATAGAAAAGTCAATCCCTGGCGTAATTAAAATTTGCGACAGTATAAAATTAGTTTTTGAAAAATTTACTATAGAAAAGGCAATCCCTGGCGTAATTAAAATTTGCGACAGTATAAAATTAGTTTTTGAATAATTTACTATAGAAAAGTCAATCCCTGGCGCAATTAAAATTTGCGACAGTAGAAAATTATTTTTTGAATAATTTACTATATAAAAGGCAATCCCTGGCGTAATTAAAATTTGCGACAGTAGAAAATTATTTTTTGAATAATTTACTGTAGAAAAGGCAATCCCTGGGATATTTAAAATTTGCGACAGTATAAAATTATTTTTTGAATAATTTACTATAGAAAAGTCAATCCCTGGCGCAATTAAAATTTGTGACAGTTGAAAATTATTTTTTGAATAATTTACTATAGAAAAGTCAATCCCTGGCGCAATTAAAATTTGCGACAGTAGAAAATTATTTTTTGAATAATTTACTATATAAAAGGCAATCCCTGGCGTAATTAAAATTTGCGACAGTAGAAAATTATTTTTTGAATAATTTACTGTAGAAAAGGCAATCCCTGGGATATTTAAAATTTGCGACAGTAGAAAATTATTTTTTGAATAATTTACTATAGAAAAGGCAATCCCTGGCGCACATAAAATTTGCGACAGTAGAAAATTATTTTTTGAATAATTTACTATAGAAAAGGCAATCCCTGGCGCACATAAAATTTGTGACAGTAGAAAATTAGTTTTTGAATAATTTACTATAGAAAAGTCAATCCCTGGCGTAATTAAAATTTGCGACAGTAGAAAATTATTTTTTGAATAATTTACTATATAAAAGGCAATCCCTGGCGTAATTAAAATTTGCGACAGTAGAAAATTATTTTTTGAATAATTTACTATATAAAAGGCAATCCCTGGCGTAATTAAAATTTGCGACAGTAGAAAATTATTTTTTGAATAATTTACTGTAGAAAAGGCAATCCCTGGCGCAATTAAAATTTGCGACAGTATAAAATTATTTTTTGAATAATTTACTATAGAAAAGGCAATCCCTGGGATATTTAAAATTTGTGACAGTATAAAATTATTTTTTGAATAATTTACTATAGAAAAGTCAATCCCTGGCGCAATTAAAATTTGCGACAGTAGAAAATTATTTTTTGAATAATTTACTATATAAAAGGCAATCCCTGGCGTAATTAAAATTTGCGACAGTATAAAATTATTTTTTGAATAATTTACTGTAGAAAAGGCAATCCCTGGCGCAATCAAAATTTGCGACAGTATAAAATTATTTTTTGAATAATTTACTATAGAAAAGGCAATCCCTGGGATATTTAAAATTTGTGACAGTATAAAATTAGTTTTTGAAAAATTTACTATATAAAAGGCAATCCCTGGCGCAATTAAAATTTGTGACAGTATAAAATTAGTTTTTGAATAATTTACTATAGAAAAGTCAATCCCTGGCGTAATTAAAATTTGCGACAGTAGAAAATTATTTTTTGAATAATTTACTGTAGAAAAGGCAATCCCTGGGATATTTAAAATTTGCGACAGTATAAAATTATTTTTTGAATAATTTACTATAGAAAAGGCAATCCCTGGCGCAATTAAAATTTGTGACAGTATAAAATTATTTTTTGAATAATTTACTGTAGAAAAGGCAATCCCTGGCGCAATTAAAATTTGCGACAGTATAAAATTAGTTTTTGAAAAATTTACTATATAAAAGGCAATCCCTGGCGTAATTAAAATTTGCGACAGTATAAAATTATTTTTTGAATAATTTACTATAGAAAAGGCAATCCCTGGCGCAATTAAAATTTGTGACAGTATAAAATTATTTTTTGAATAATTTACTGTAGAAAAGGCAATCCCTGGCGCAATTAAAATTTGCGACAGTATAAAATTAGTTTTTGAAAAATTTACTATATAAAAGGCAATCCCTGGCGTAATTAAAATTTGCGACAGTATAAAATTAGTTTTTGAAAAATTTACTATATAAAAGGCAATCCCTGGCGTAATTAAAATTTGCGACAGTATAAAATTATTTTTTGAATAATTTACTATAGAAAAGGCAATCCCTGGCGCAATTAAAATTTGTGACAGTATAAAATTATTTTTTGAATAATTTACTATAGAAAAGGCAATCCCTGGCGCAATTAAAATTTGTGACAGTATAAAATTAGTTTTTGAATAATTTACTATATAAAAGGCAATCCCTGGCGTAATTAAAATTTGCGACAGTATAAAATTATTTTTTGAATAATTTACTATATAAAAGGCAATCCCTGGCGTAATTAAAATTTGCGACAGTAGAAAATTATTTTTTGAATAATTTACTGTAGAAAAGGCAATCCCTGGGATATTTAAAATTTGCGACAGTATAAAATTATTTTTTGAATAATTTACTATAGAAAAGTCAATCCCTGGCGCAATTAAAATTTGTGACAGTATAAAATTATTTTTTGAATAATTTACTATAGAAAAGTCAATCCCTGGCGTAATTAAAATTTGCGACAGTATAAAATTAGTTTTTGAAAAATTTACTATATAAAAGGCAATCCCTGGCGTAATTAAAATTTGCGACAGTAGAAAATTATTTTTTGAATAATTTACTGTAGAAAAGGCAATCCCTGGGATATTTAAAATTTGCGACAGTATAAAATTATTTTTTGAATAATTTACTATAGAAAAGGCAATCCCTGGCGCAATTAAAATTTGTGACAGTATAAAATTAGTTTTTGAATAATTTACTATATAAAAGGCAATCCCTGGCGTAATTAAAATTTGCGACAGTATAAAATTATTTTTTGAAAAATTTACTATAGAAAAGTCAATCCCTGGCGTAATTAAAATTTGCGACAGTATAAAATTAGTTTTTGAATAATTTACTATAGAAAAGTCAATCCCTGGCGCAATTAAAATTTGCGACAGTAGAAAATTATTTTTTGAATAATTTACTATATAAAAGGCAATCCCTGGCGTAATTAAAATTTGCGACAGTAGAAAATTATTTTTTGAATAATTTACTGTAGAAAAGGCAATCCCTGGGATATTTAAAATTTGCGACAGTATAAAATTATTTTTTGAATAATTTACTATAGAAAAGTCAATCCCTGGCGCAATTAAAATTTGTGACAGTTGAAAATTATTTTTTGAATAATTTACTATAGAAAAGTCAATCCCTGGCGCAATTAAAATTTGCGACAGTAGAAAATTATTTTTTGAATAATTTACTATATAAAAGGCAATCCCTGGCGTATTTAAAATTTGCGACAGTATAAAATTATTTTTTGAATAATTTACTATAGAAAAGGCAATCCCTGGCGCAATTAAAATTTGTGACAGTAGAAAATTAGTTTTTGAATAATTTACTATATAAAAGGCAATCCCTGGCGCAATTAAAATTTGTGACAGTTGAAAATTATTTTTTGAATAATTTACTATAGAAAAGGCAATCCCTGGCGCACATAAAATTTGCGACAGTATAAAATTAGTTTTTGAAAAATTTACTATATAAAAGGCAATCCCTGGCGTAATTAAAATTTGCGACAGTATAAAATTATTTTTTGAATAATTTACTGTAGAAAAGGCAATCCCCTGGCGTAATTAAAATTTGCGACAGTATAAAATTAGTTTTTGAAAAATTTACTATAGAAAAGGCAATCCCTGGCGCAATTAAAATTTGCGACAGTATAAAATTATTTTTTGAATAATTTACTGTAGAAAAGGCAATCCCTGGCGCACATAAAATTTGCGACAGTATAAAATTAGTTTTTGAAAAATTTACTATATAAAAGGCAATCCCTGGCGTAATTAAAATTTGCGACAGTATAAAATTATTTTTTGAATAATTTACTGTAGAAAAGGCAATCCCTGGCGTAATTAAAATTTGTGACAGTTGAAAATTATTTTTTGAATAATTTACTATAGAAAAGGCAATCCCTGGCGCACATAAAATTTGCGACAGTATAAAATTAGTTTTTGAAAAATTTACTATAGAAAAGGCAATCCCTGGCGCACATAAAATTTGCGACAGTATAAAATTAGTTTTTGAAAAATTTACTATATAAAAGGCAATCCCTGGCGCAATTAAAATTTGTGACAGTTGAAAATTATTTTTTGAATAATTTACTATAGAAAAGGCAATCCCTGGCGCAATTAAAATTTGTGACAGTTGAAAATTATTTTTTGAATAATTTACTATAGAAAAGGCAATCCCTGGGATATTTAAAATTTGCGACAGTAGAAAATTATTTTTTGAATAATTTACTATAGAAAAGGCAATCCCTGGCGTAATTAAAATTTGCGACAGTAGAAAATTATTTTTTGAATAATTTACTGTAGAAAAGGCAATCCCTGGGATATTTAAAATTTGCGACAGTAGAAAATTATTTTTTGAATAATTTACTATAGAAAAGTCAATCCCTGGCGCAATTAAAATTTGTGACAGTTGAAAATTATTTTTTGAATAATTTACTATAGAAAAGTCAATCCCTGGCGCAATTAAAATTTGCGACAGTAGAAAATTATTTTTTGAATAATTTACTATATAAAAGGCAATCCCTGGCGTATTTAAAATTTGCGACAGTATAAAATTATTTTTTGAATAATTTACTATAGAAAAGGCAATCCCTGGGATATTTAAAATTTGCGACAGTATAAAATTATTTTTTGAATAATTTACTGTAGAAAAGGCAATCCCTGGCGCAATTAAAATTTGTGACAGTTGAAAATTATTTTTTGAATAATTTACTATAGAAAAGTCAATCCCTGGCGCAATTAAAATTTGCGACAGTAGAAAATTATTTTTTGAATAATTTACTATATAAAAGGCAATCCCTGGCGTAATTAAAATTTGCGACAGTAGAAAATTATTTTTTGAATAATTTACTATATAAAAGGCAATCCCTGGCGTAATTAAAATTTGCGACAGTAGAAAATTATTTTTTGAATAATTTACTGTAGAAAAGGCAATCCCTGGGATATTTAAAATTTGCGACAGTAGAAAATTATTTTTTGAATAATTTACTATAGAAAAGGCAATCCCTGGCGCACATAAAATTTGTGACAGTTGAAAATTATTTTTTGAATAATTTACTATAGAAAAGTCAATCCCTGGCGCAATTAAAATTTGCGACAGTAGAAAATTATTTTTTGAATAATTTACTATAGAAAAGGCAATCCCTGGCGCACATAAAATTTGTGACAGTTGAAAATTATTTTTTGAATAATTTACTATAGAAAAGGCAATCCCTGGCGCAATTAAAATTTGTGACAGTATAAAATTATTTTTTGAATAATTTACTATAGAAAAGGCAATCCCTGGCGCAATTAAAATTTGTGACAGTATAAAATTAGTTTTTGAATAATTTACTATATAAAAGGCAATCCCTGGCGTAATTAAAATTTGCGACAGTATAAAATTAGTTTTTGAAAAATTTACTATATAAAAGGCAATCCCTGGCGTAATTAAAATTTGCGACAGTAGAAAATTATTTTTTGAATAATTTACTATATAAAAGGCAATCCCTGGCGTAATTAAAATTTGCGACAGTATAAAATTATTTTTTGAATAATTTACTATAGAAAAGGCAATCCCTGGCGCACATAAAATTTGCGACAGTATAAAATTATTTTTTGAATAATTTACTATAGAAAAGGCAATCCCTGGCGCAATTAAAATTTGTGACAGTTGAAAATTATTTTTTGAATAATTTACTATAGAAAAGGCAATCCCTGGCGCAATTAAAATTTGCGACAGTATAAAATTAGTTTTTGAAAAATTTACTATAGAAAAGGCAATCCCTGGCGCAATTAAAATTTGTGACAGTTGAAAATTATTTTTTGAATAATTTACTGTAGAAAAGGCAATCCCTGGGATATTTAAAATTTGCGACAGTAGAAAATTATTTTTTGAATAATTTACTATAGAAAAGGCAATCCCTGGCGCACATAAAATTTGTGACAGTATAAAATTAGTTTTTGAATAATTTACTATAGAAAAGGCAATCCCTGGCGTAATTAAAATTTGTGACAGTTGAAAATTAGTTTTTGAATAATTTACTATAGAAAAGGCAATCCCTGGCGTAATTAAAATTTGCGACAGTATAAAATTATTTTTTTAATAATTTACTATATAAAAGGCAATCCCTGGCGTAATTAAAATTTGCGACAGTAGAAAATTATTTTTTGAATAATTTACTATATAAAAGGCAATCCCTGGCGCAATTAAAATTTGCGACAGTATAAAATTAGTTTTTGAAAAATTTACTATATAAAAGGCAATCCCTGGCGCAATTAAAATTTGCGACAGTAGAAAATTATTTTTTGAATAATTTACTATAGAAAAGGCAATCCCTGGCGCACATAAAATTTGTGACAGTATAAAATTAGTTTTTGAATAATTTACTATAGAAAAGGCAATCCCTGGCGTAATTAAAATTTGCGACAGTAGAAAATTATTTTTTGAATAATTTACTGTAGAAAAGGCAATCCCTGGGATATTTAAAATTTGCGACAGTATAAAATTATTTTTTGAATAATTTACTATAGAAAAGTCAATCCCTGGCGCAATTAAAATTTGTGACAGTTGAAAATTATTTTTTGAATAATTTACTATAGAAAAGGCAATCCCTGGCGCACATAAAATTTGCGACAGTATAAAATTATTTTTTGAATAATTTACTATATAAAAGGCAATCCCTGGCGCAATTAAAATTTGCGACAGTATAAAATTAGTTTTTGAAAAATTTACTATATAAAAGGCAATCCCTGGCGCAATTAAAATTTGCGACAGTAGAAAATTAGTTTTTGAATAATTTACTATAGAAAAGGCAATCCCTGGGATATTTAAAATTTGTGACAGTTGAAAATTAGTTTTTGAATAATTTACTATAGAAAAGGCAATCCCTGGCGCACATAAAATTTGTGACAGTATAAAATTAGTTTTTGAAAAATTTACTATATAAAAGGCAATCCCTGGCGCAATTAAAATTTGCGACAGTAGAAAATTATTTTTTGAATAATTTACTATAGAAAAGGCAATCCCTGGCGCACATAAAATTTGCGACAGTAGCAAATTAGTTTTTGAATAATTTACTATAGAAAAGGCAATCCCTGGGATATTTAAAATTTGCGACAGTATAAAATTAGTTTTTGAATAATTTACTATAGAAAAGGCAATCCCTGGGATATTTAAAATTTGCGACAGTATAAAATTAGTTTTTGAATAATTTACTATAGAAAAGGCAATCCTGGCGTAATTAAAATTTGCGACAGTAGAAAATTATTTTTTGAATAATTTACTATAGAAAAGGCAATCCCTGGGATATTTAAAATTTGCGACAGTAGAAAATTAGTTTTTGAATAATTTACTATAGAAAAGGCAATCCCTGGGATATTTAAAATTTGCGACAGTTGAAAATTATTTTTTGAATAATTTACTATAGAAAAGGCAATCCCTGGGATATTTAAAATTTGCGACAGTATAAAATTATTTTTTGAATAATTTACTATAGAAAAGTCAATCCCTGGCGCAATTAAAATTTGTGACAGTTGAAAATTATTTTTTGAATAATTTACTATAGAAAAGGCAATCCCTGGCGCACATAAAATTTGCGACAGTATAAAATTATTTTTTGAATAATTTACTATATAAAAGGCAATCCCTGGCGTAATTAAAATTTGCGACAGTATAAAATTATTTTTTGAATAATTTACTATAGAAAAGGCAATCCCTGGCGCAATTAAAATTTGTGACAGTATAAAATTATTTTTTGAATAATTTACTATAGAAAAGTCAATCCCTGGCGCAATTAAAATTTGTGACAGTATAAAATTATTTTTTGAATAATTTACTATATAAAAGGCAATCCCTGGCGCAATTAAAATTTGCGACAGTATAAAATTAGTTTTTGAAAAATTTACTATATAAAAGGCAATCCCTGGCGCAATTAAAATTTGCGACAGTAGAAAATTATTTTTTGAATAATTTACTATAGAAAAGGCAATCCCTGGCGCACATAAAATTTGTGACAGTATAAAATTAGTTTTTGAATAATTTACTATAGAAAAGGCAATCCCTGGCGTAATTAAAATTTGCGACAGTAGAAAATTATTTTTTGAATAATTTACTGTAGAAAAGGCAATCCCTGGGATATTTAAAATTTGCGACAGTATAAAATTATTTTTTGAATAATTTACTATAGAAAAGTCAATCCCTGGCGCAATTAAAATTTGTGACAGTTGAAAATTATTTTTTGAATAATTTACTATAGAAAAGGCAATCCCTGGCGCACATAAAATTTGCGACAGTATAAAATTATTTTTTGAATAATTTACTATATAAAAGGCAATCCCTGGCGCAATTAAAATTTGCGACAGTATAAAATTAGTTTTTGAAAAATTTACTATATAAAAGGCAATCCCTGGCGCAATTAAAATTTGCGACAGTAGAAAATTAGTTTTTGAATAATTTACTATAGAAAAGGCAATCCCTGGGATATTTAAAATTTGTGACAGTTGAAAATTAGTTTTTGAATAATTTACTATAGAAAAGGCAATCCCTGGCGTAATTAAAATTTGCGACAGTATAAAATTAGTTTTTGAATAATTTACTATAGAAAAGGCAATCCCTGGCGCAATTAAAATTTGTGACAGTTGAAAATTATTTTTTGAATAATTTACTGTAGAAAAGGCAATCCCTGGCGCAATTAAAATTTGTGACAGTTGAAAATTATTTTTTGAAAAATTTACTATATAAAAGGCAATCCCTGGCGCAATTAAAATTTGTGACAGTTGAAAATTATTTTTTGAAAAATTTACTATATAAAAGGCAATCCCTGGCGCAATTAAAATTTGCGACAGTAGAAAATTAGTTTTTGAATAATTTACTATAGAAAAGGCAATCCCTGGCGCACATAAAATTTGTGACAGTTGAAAATTATTTTTTGAATAATTTACTATAGAAAAGGCAATCCCTGGCGCAATTAAAATTTGTGACAGTATAAAATTAGTTTTTGAAAAATTTACTATATAAAAGGCAATCCCTGGCGTAATTAAAATTTGCGACAGTATAAAATTATTTTTTGAATAATTTACTATAGAAAAGGCAATCCCTGGCGCAATTAAAATTTGTGACAGTATAAAATTAGTTTTTGAATAATTTACTATAGAAAAGGCAATCCCTGGCGCAATTAAAATTTGCGACAGTAGAAAATTATTTTTTGAATAATTTACTATAGAAAAGGCAATCCCTGGCGCAATTAAAATTTGTGACAGTATAAAATTATTTTTTGAATAATTTACTGTAGAAAAGGCAATCCCTGGCGTAATTAAAATTTGCGACAGTATAAAATTATTTTTTGAATAATTTACTATAGAAAAGGCAATCCCTGGCGCAATTAAAATTTGTGACAGTATAAAATTATTTTTTGAATAATTTACTATAGAAAAGTCAATCCCTGGCGCACATAAAATTTGCGACAGTTGAAAATTATTTTTTGAATAATTTACTATAGAAAAGGCAATCCCTGGGATATTTAAAATTTGCGACAGTATAAAATTAGTTTTTGAATAATTTACTATAGAAAAGGCAATCCCTGGGATATTTAAAATTTGCGACAGTATAAAATTAGTTTTTGAATAATTTACTATAGAAAAGGCAATCCCTGGCGTAATTAAAATTTGCGACAGTAGAAAATTATTTTTTGAATAATTTACTATAGAAAAGGCAATCCCTGGGATATTTAAAATTTGCGACAGTAGAAAATTAGTTTTTGAATAATTTACTATAGAAAAGGCAATCCCTGGGATATTTAAAATTTGCGACAGTAGAAAATTATTTTTTGAATAATTTACTATAGAAAAGGCAATCCCTGGCGCAATTAAAATTTGCGACAGTAGAAAATTAGTTTTTGAAAAATTTACTATATAAAAGGCAATCCCTGGCGTAATTAAAATTTGCGACAGTAGAAAATTATTTTTTGAATAATTTACTATAGAAAAGGCAATCCCTGGCGCACATAAAATTTGTGACAGTTGAAAATTATTTTTTGAATAATTTACTATAGAAAAGGCAATCCCTGGCGCAATTAAAATTTGCGACAGTAGAAAATTATTTTTTGAATAATTTACTATAGAAAAGGCAATCCCTGGCGCAATTAAAATTTGTGACAGTATAAAATTATTTTTTGAATAATTTACTATAGAAAAGGCAATCCCTGGGATATTTAAAATTTGTGACAGTTGAAAATTATTTTTTGAATAATTTACTATAGAAAAGGCAATCCCTGGGATATTTAAAATTTGCGACAGTATAAAATTAGTTTTTGAAAAATTTACTATAGAAAAGGCAATCCCTGGCGCACATAAAATTTGCGACAGTATAAAATTAGTTTTTGAATAATTTACTATAGAAAAGGCAATCCCTGGCGTAATTAAAATTTGCGACAGTATAAAATTATTTTTTGAATAATTTACTATATAAAAGGCAATCCCTGGCGTAATTAAAATTTGCGACAGTAGAAAATTATTTTTTGAATAATTTACTATATAAAAGGCAATCCCTGGCGCAATTAAAATTTGTGACAGTATAAAATTATTTTTTGAATAATTTACTATAGAAAAGTCAATCCCTGGCGCACATAAAATTTGCGACAGTTGAAAATTATTTTTTGAATAATTTACTATAGAAAAGGCAATCCCTGGGATATTTAAAATTTGCGACAGTATAAAATTAGTTTTTGAATAATTTACTATAGAAAAGGCAATCCCTGGGATATTTAAAATTTGCGACAGTATAAAATTAGTTTTTGAATAATTTACTATAGAAAAGGCAATCCCTGGCGTAATTAAAATTTGCGACAGTAGAAAATTATTTTTTGAATAATTTACTATAGAAAAGGCAATACCTGGGATATTTAAAATTTGCGACAGTAGAAAATTAGTTTTTGAATAATTTACTATAGAAAAGGCAATCCCTGGGATATTTAAAATTTGCGACAGTTGAAAATTATTTTTTGAATAATTTACTATAGAAAAGGCAATCCCTGGGATATTTAAAATTTGCGACAGTATAAAATTATTTTTTGAATAATTTACTATAGAAAAGGCAATCCCTGGCGCACATAAAATTTGCGACAGTATAAAATTAGTTTTTGAAAAATTTACTATAGAAAAGGCAATCCCTGGCGCACATAAAATTTGTGACAGTATAAAATTAGTTTTTGAATAATTTACTATAGAAAAGGCAATCCCTGGCGCAATTAAAATTTGTGACAGTTGAAAATTATTTTTTGAAAAATTTACTATATAAAAGGCAATCCCTGGCGTAATTAAAATTTGCGACAGTAGAAAATTATTTTTTTGAATAATTTACTATAGAAAAGGCAATCCCTGGCGCAATTAAAATTTGCGACAGTATAAAATTAGTTTTTGAAAAATTTACTATATAAAAGGCAATCCCTGGCGCAATTAAAATTTGTGACAGTATAAAATTAGTTTTTGAATAATTTACTATAGAAAACGCAATCCCTGGCGCACATAAAATTTGTGACAGTATAAAATTAGTTTTTGAATAATTTACTATAGAAAAGGCAATCCCTGGCGCAATTAAAATTTGCGACAGTATAAAATTAGTTTTTGAAAAATTTACTATAGAAAAGGCAATCCCTGGCGCAATTAAAATTTGTGACAGTTGAAAATTATTTTTTGAATAATTTACTATATAAAAGGCAATCCCTGGCGTAATTAAAATTTGCGACAGTAGAAAATTATTTTTTGAATAATTTACTATAGAAAAGGCAATCCCTGGCGCACATAAAATTTGTGACAGTATAAAATTAGTTTTTGAAAAATTTACTATATAAAAGGCAATCCCTGGCGTAATTAAAATTTGCGACAGTATAAAATTAGTTTTTGAATAATTTACTATAGAAAAGGCAATCCCTGGCGCAATTAAAATTTGTGACAGTTGAAAATTATTTTTTGAATAATTTACTATAGAAAAGGCAATCCCTGGCGCAATTAAAATTTGCGACAGTATAAAATTAGTTTTTGAAAAATTTACTATAGAAAAGGCAATCCCTGGCGCACATAAAATTTGCGACAGTATAAAATTAGTTTTTGAAAAATTTACTATAGAAAAGGCAATCCCTGGCGTAATTAAAATTTGCGACAGTATAAAATTAGTTTTTGAATAATTTACTATAGAAAAGGCAATCCCTGGCGCAATTAAAATTTGTGACAGTTGAAAATTATTTTTTGAATAATTTACTGTAGAAAAGGCAATCCTTGGGATATTTAAAATTTGCGACAGCAATCCTTGGGATATTTAAAATTTGCGACAGTTGAAAATTATTTTTTGAATAATTTACTATAGAAAAGGCAATCCCTGGCGCAATTAAAATTTGCGACAGTATAAAATTAGTTTTTGAAAAATTTACTATAGAAAAGGCAATCCCTGGCGCAATTAAAATTTGCGACAGTAGAAAATTAGTTTTTGAAAAATTTACTATATAAAAGGCAATCCCTGGCGTAATTAAAATTTGCGACAGTATAAAATTAGTTTTTGAATAATTTACTATAGAAAAGGCAATCCCTGGCGCACATAAAATTTGTGACAGTATAAAATTAGTTTTTGAATAATTTACTATAGAAAAGGCAATCCCTGGCGCAATTAAAATTTGTGACAGTTGAAAATTATTTTTTGAATAATTTACTATAGAAAAGGCAATCCCTGGCGCAATTAAAATTTGCGACAGTATAAAATTAGTTTTTGAAAAATTTACTATAGAAAAGGCAATCCCTGGCGCAATTAAAATTTGCGACAGTATAAAATTAGTTTTTGAAAAATTTACTATAGAAAAGGCAATCCCTGGCGCACATAAAATTTGCGACAGTATAAAATTAGTTTTTGAAAAATTTACTATATAAAAGGCAATCCCTGGCGTAATTAAAATTTGCGACAGTATAAAATTAGTTTTTGAAAAATTTACTATATAAAAGGCAATCCCTGGCGTAATTAAAATTTGCGACAGTATAAAATTATTTTTTGAATAATTTACTATAGAAAAGGCAATCCCTGGCGCACATAAAATTTGCGACAGTAGAAAATTATTTTTTGAATAATTTACTATAGAAAAGGCAATCCCTGGCGCAATTAAAATTTGCGACAGTATAAAATTAGTTTTTGAAAAATTTACTGTAGAAAAGGCAATCCCTGGCGCAATTAAAATTTGTGACAGTTGAAAATTATTTTTTGAATAATTTACTATAGAAAAGGCAATCCCTGGCGCAATTAAAATTTGCGACAGTATAAAATTAGTTTTTGAAAAATTTACTATAGAAAAGGCAATCCCTGGCGCAATTAAAATTTGCGACAGTAGAAAATTAGTTTTTGAAAAATTTACTATATAAAAGGCAATCCCTGGCGTAATTAAAATTTGCGACAGTATAAAATTAGTTTTTGAATAATTTACTATAGAAAAGGCAATCCCTGGCGCAATTAAAATTTGTGACAGTTGAAAATTATTTTTTGAATAATTTACTGTAGAAAAGGCAATCCCTGGCGCAATTAAAATTTGTGACAGTTGAAAATTATTTTTTGAAAAATTTACTATATAAAAGGCAATCCCTGGCGCAATTAAAATTTGTGACAGTTGAAAATTATTTTTTGAAAAATTTACTATATAAAAGGCAATCCCTGGCGCAATTAAAATTTGCGACAGTAGAAAATTAGTTTTTGAATAATTTACTATATAAAAGGCAATCCCTGGCGTAATTAAAATTTGCGACAGTAGAAAATTATTTTTTGAATAATTTACTATAGAAAAGGCAATCCCTGGCGCAATTAAAATTTGTGACAGTATAAAATTATTTTTTGAATAATTTACTGTAGAAAAGGCAATCCCTGGCGCAATTAAAATTTGTGACAGTAGAAAATTAGTTTTTGAAAAATTTACTATAGAAAAGGCAATCCCTGGCGCACATAAAATTTGCGACAGTATAAAATTAGTTTTTGAAAAATTTACTATAGAAAAGGCAATCCCTGGCGCAATTAAAATTTGTGACAGTATAAAATTAGTTTTTGAAAAATTTACTATAGAAAAGGCAATCCCTGGCGCAATTAAAATTTGTGACAGTATAAAATTAGTTTTTGAAAAATTTACTATAGAAAAGGCAATCCCTGGCGCACATAAAATTTGCGACAGTATAAAATTAGTTTTTGAAAAATTTACTATATAAAAGGCAATCCCTGGCGTAATTAAAATTTGCGACAGTATAAAATTAGTTTTTGAAAAATTTACTATATAAAAGGCAATCCCTGGCGTAATTAAAATTTGCGACAGTATAAAATTAGTTTTTGAATAATTTACTATAGAAAAGGCAATCCCTGGCGCAATTAAAATTTGTGACAGTTGAAAATTATTTTTTGAATAATTTACTGTAGAAAAGGCAATCCCTGGCGCAATTAAAATTTGCGACAGTATAAAATTAGTTTTTGAAAAATTTACTATAGAAAAGGCAATCCCTGGCGCAATTAAAATTTGCGACAGTATAAAATTATTTTTTGAATAATTTACTGTAGAAAAGGCAATCCCTGGCGCAATTAAAATTTGTGACAGTTGAAAATTATTTTTTGAAAAATTTACTATATAAAAGGCAATCCCTGGCGCAATTAAAATTTGTGACAGTTGAAAATTATTTTTTGAAAAATTTACTATATAAAAGGCAATCCCTGGCGCAATTAAAATTTGCGACAGTATAAAATTAGTTTTTGAAAAATTTACTATAGAAAAGGCAATCCCTGGCGCAATTAAAATTTGTGACAGTATAAAATTAGTTTTTGAATAATATACTATAGAAAAGGCAATCCCTGGCGCAATTAAAATTTGCGACAGTATAAAATTATTTTTTGAATAATTTACTATAGAAAAGGCAATCCCTGGCGCAATTAAAATTTGCGACAGTATAAAATTAGTTTTTGAAAAATTTACTATAGAAAAGGCAATCCCTGGCGCAATTAAAATTTGCGACAGTAGAAAATTAGTTTTTGAAAAATTTACTATATAAAAGGCAATCCCTGGCGTAATTAAAATTTGCGACAGTATAAAATTAGTTTTTGAATAATTTACTATAGAAAAGGCAATCCCTGGCGCACATAAAATTTGTGACAGTATAAAATTAGTTTTTGAATAATTTACTATAGAAAAGGCAATCCCTGGCGCAATTAAAATTTGTGACAGTTGAAAATTATTTTTTGAATAATTTACTATAGAAAAGGCAATCCCTGGCGCAATTAAAATTTGCGACAGTATAAAATTAGTTTTTGAATAATTTACTATAGAAAAGGCAATCCCTGGGATATTTAAAATTTGCGACAGTATAAAATTAGTTTTTGGAAAAATTTACTATAGAAAAGGCAATCCCTGGCGTAATTAAAATTTGCGACAGTAGAAAATTATTTTTTGAATAATTTACTATAGAAAAGGCAATCCCTGGCGCACATAAAATTTGTGACAGTATAAAATTAGTTTTTGAAAAATTTACTATAGAAAAGGCAATCCCTGGCGCAATTAAAATTTGTGACAGTTGAAAATTATTTTTTGAAAAATTTACTATATAAAAGGCAATCCCTGGCGTAATTAAAATTTGCGACAGTATAAAATTATTTTTTGAATAATTTACTATAGAAAAGGCAATCCCTGGCGCACATAAAATTTGTGACAGTATAAAATTAGTTTTTGAAAAATTTACTATATAAAAGGCAATCCCTGGCGCACATAAAATTTGCGACAGTATAAAATTATTTTTTGAATAATTTACTATATAAAAGGCAATCCCTGGCGCAATTAAAATTTGCGACAGTAGAAAATTAGTTTTTGAATAATTTACTATAGAAAAGGCAATCCCTGGCGCACATAAAATTTGTGACAGTATAAAATTAGTTTTTGAAAAATTTACTATAGAAAAGGCAATCCCTGGCGCAATTAAAATTTGTGACGGTATAAAATTAGTTTTTGAAAAATTTACTATAGAAAAGGCAATCCCTGGCGCACATAAAATTTGCGACAGTATAAAATTAGTTTTTGAAAAATTTACTATATAAAAGTCAATCCCTGGCGTAATTAAAATTTGCGACAGTATAAAATTATTTTTTGAATAATTTACTATAGAAAAGGCAATCCCTGGCGCACATAAAATTTGTGACAGTATAAAATTAGTTTTTGAAAAATTTACTATATAAAAGGCAATCCCTGGCGCACATAAAATTTGCGACAGTATAAAATTATTTTTTCAATAATTTACTACATAAAAGGCAATCCCTGGCGCACATAAAATTTGTGACAGTATAAAATTAGTTTTTGAAAAATTTACTATATAAAAGGCAATCCCTGGCGTAATTAAAATTTGCGACAGTATAAAATTAGTTTTTGAAAAATTTACTATATAAAAGGCAATCCCTGGCGCAATTAAAATTTGTGACAGTATAAAATTAGTTTTTGAAAAATTTACTATAGAAAAGGCAATCCCTGGCGCAATTAAAATTTGTGACAGTATAAAATTAGTTTTTGAAAAATTTACTATAGAAAAGGCAATCCCTGGCGCAATTAAAATTTGTGACAGTATAAAATTAGTTTTTGAAAAATTTACTATAGAAAAGGCAATCCCTGGCGCAATTAAAATTTGTGACAGTATAAAATTAGTTTTTGAAAAATTTACTATAGAAAAGGCAATCCCTGGCGCAATTAAAATTTGTGACAGTATAAAATTAGTTTTTGAAAAATTTACTATAGAAAAGGCAATCCCTGGCGCACATAAAATTTGTGACAGTATAAAATTAGTTTTTGAAAAATTTACTATAGAAAAGGCAATCCCTGGCGCAATTAAAATTTGTGACAGTATAAAATTAGTTTTTGAAAAATTTACTATAGAAAAGGCAATCCCTGGCGCAATTAAAATTTGTGACAGTATAAAATTAGTTTTTGAAAAATTTACTATAGAAAAGGCAATCCCTGGCGCACATAAAATTTGCGACAGTATAAAATTAGTTTTTGAAAAATTTACTATATAAAAGGCAATCCCTGGCGTAATTAAAATTTGCGACAGTATAAAATTAGTTTTTGAAAAATTTACTATAGAAAAGGCAATCCCTGGCGCAATTAAAATTTGTGACAGTATAAAATTAGTTTTTGAATAATTTACTATAGAAAAGGCAATCCCTGGCGCACATAAAATTTGTGACAGTATAAAATTAGTTTTTGAAAAATTTACTATATAAAAGGCAATCCCCTGGCGCAATTAAAATTTGTGACAGTTGAAAATTATTTTTTGAATAATTTACTATATATGAGGCAATCCCTGGCGCAATTAAAATTTGCGACAGTAGAAAATTAGTTTTTGAATAATTTACTATAGAAAAGGCAATCCCTGGCGCACATAAAATTTGTGACAGTATAAAATTAGTTTTTGAAAAATTTACAATAGAAAAGGCAATCCCTGGCGCAATTAAAATTTGTGACAGTTGAAAATTATTTTTTGAATAAATTACTATAGAAAAGGCAATCCCTGGCGCAATTAAAATTTGCGACAGTATAAAATTAGTTTTTGAAAAATTTACTATAGAAAAGGCAATCCCTGGCGCAATTAAAATTTGCGACAGTAGAAAATTAGTTTTTGAATAATTTACTATAGAAAAGGCAATCCCTGGCGCAATTAAAATTTGTGACAGTTGAAAATTATTTTTTGAATAATTTACTGTAGAAAAGGCAATCCCTGGCGCAATTAAAATTTGTGACAGTTGAAAATTATTTTTTGAATAATTTACTATAGAAAAGGCAATCCCTGGCGCACATAAAATTTGCGACAGTATAAAATTATTTTTTGAATAATTTACTATATAAAAGGCAATCCCTGGCGCAATTAAAATTTGCGACAGTATAAAATTAGTTTTTGAATAATTTACTATATAAAAGGCAATCCCTGGCGTAATTAAAATTTGCGACAGTAGAAAATTAGTTTTTGAATAATTTACTATAGAAAAGGCAATCCCTGGCGCACATAAAATTTGTGACAGTATAAAATTAGTTTTTGAAAAATTTACTATAGAAAAGGCAATCCCTGGCGCAATTAAAATTTGTGACTGTATAAAATTATTTTTTGAATAATTTACTATAGAAAAGTCAATCCCTGGCGCAATTAAAATTTGTGACAGTTGAAAATTATTTTGTGAATAATTTACTGTAGAAAAGGCAATCCCTGGCGCAATTAAAATTTGTGACAGTTGAAAATTATTTTTTGAATAATTTACTATATAAAAGGCAATCCCTGGCGCAATTAAAATTTGTGACAGTTGAAAATTATTTTTTGAAAAATTTACTATATAAAAGGCAATCCCTGGCGCAATTAAAATTTGCGACAGTATAAAATTAGTTTTTGAAAAATTTACTATATAAAAGGCAATCCCTGGCGTAATTAAAATTTGCGACAGTATAAAATTAGTTTTTGAAAAATTTACTATAGAAAAGGCAATCCCTGGCGCAATTAAAATTTGCGACAGTATAAAATTATTTTTTGAATAATTTACTGTAGAAAAGGCAATCCCTGGCGCAATTAAAATTTGTGACAGTAGAAAATTATTTTTTGAATAATTTACTATAGAAAAGGCAATCCCTGGCGCAATTAAAATTTGCGACAGTAGAAAATTATTTTTTGAATAATTTACTATAGAAAAGGCAATCCCTGGCGTAATTAAAATTTGCGACAGTATAAAATTAGTTTTTGAAAAATTTACTATAGAAAAGGCAATCCCTGGCGCAATTAAAATTTGCGACAGTAGAAAATTAGTTTTTGAATAATTTACTATAGAAAAGGCAATCCCTGGCGCAATTAAAATTTGTGACAGTTGAAAATTATTTTTTGAATAATTTACTGTAGAAAAGGCAATCCCTGGCGCAATTAAAATTTGTGACAGTTGAAAATTATTTTTTGAATAATTTACTATAGAAAAGGCAATCCCTGGCGCACATAAAATTTGCGACAGTATAAAATTATTTTTTGAATAATTTACTATAGAAAAGGCAATCCCTGGCGCACATAAAATTTGCGACAGTATAAAATTAGTTTTTGAATAATTTACTATATAAAAGGCAATCCCTGGCGCAATTAAAATTTGCGACAGTATAAAATTAGTTTTTGAATAATTTACTGTATAAAAGGCAATCCCTGGCGTAATTAAAATTTGCGACAGTAGAAAATTAGTTTTTGAATAATTTACTATAGAAAAGGCAATCCCTGGCGCACATAAAATTTGTGACAGTATAAAATTAGTTTTTGAAAAATTTACTATAGAAAAGGCAATCCCTGGCGCAATTAAAATTTGTGACAGTTGAAAATTATTTTTTGAATAATTTACTATAGAAAAGGCAATCCCTGGCGCAATTAAAATTTGTGACAGTTGAAAATTATTTTTTGAATAATTTACTATAGAAAAGGCAATCCCTGGCGTAATTAAAATTTGCGACAGTATAAAATTAGTTTTTGAATAATTTACTATATAAAAGGCAATCCCTGGCGCACATAAAATTTGCGACAGTAGAAAATTAGTTTTTGAAAAATTTACTATATAAAAGGCAATCCCTGGCGTAATTAAAATTTGCGACAGTATAAAATTATTTTTTGAATAATTTACTATAGAAAAGGCAATCCCTGGCGCAATTAAAATTTGCGACAGTATAAAATTAGTTTTTGAAAAATTTACTATAGAAAAGGCAATCCCTGGCGCAATTAAAATTTGCGACAGTAGAAAATTATTTTTTGAATAATTTACTATAGAAAAGGCAATCCCTGGCGCACATAAAATTTGCGACAGTATAAAATTAGTTTTTGAAAAATTTACTATATAAAAGGCAATCCCTGGCGTAATTAAAATTTGTGACAGTTGAAAATTATTTTTTGAATAATTTACTATAGAAAAGGCAATCCCTGGCGCAATTAAAATTTGTGACAGTATAAAATTATTTTTTGAATAATTTACTATAGAAAAGGCAATCCCTGGCGCAATTAAAATTTGCGACAGTAGAAAATTATTTTTTGAATAATTTACTATAGAAAAGGCAATCCCTGGCGCACATAAAATTTGCGACAGTATATAATTAGTTTTTGAAAAATTTACTATATAAAAGGCAATCCCTGGCGTAATTAAAATTTGTGACAGTTGAAAATTATTTTTTTGAATAATTTACTATAGAAAAGGCAATCCCTGGCGCAATTAAAATTTGTGACAGTTGAAAATTATTTTTTGAAAAATTTACTATATAAAAGGCAATCCCTGGCGCAATTAAAATTTGCGACAGTATAAAATTAGTTTTTGAAAAATTTACTATATAAAAGGCAATCCCTGGCGTAATTAAAATTTGTGGGCAATCCCTGGCGCAATTAAAATTTGCGACAGTTGAAAATTATTTTTTGAATAATTTACTATAGAAAAGGCAATCCCTGGCGCACATAAAATTTGCGACAGTATAAAATTAGTTTTTGAAAAATTTACTATAGAAAAGGCAATCCCTGGCGCAATTAAAATTTGCGACAGTAGAAAATTATTTTTTGAATAATTTACTATAGAAAAGGCAATCCCTGGCGCACATAAAATTTGCGACAGTATAAAATTAGTTTTTGAAAAATTTACTATATAAAAGGCAATCCCTGGCGTAATTAAAATTTGTGGCAGTTGAAAATTATTTTTTGAATAATTTACTATAGAAAAGGCAATCCCTGGCGCAATTAAAATTTGTGACAGTTGAAAATTATTTTTTGAATAATTTACTGTAGAAAAGGCAATCCCTGGCGCAATTAAAATTTGTGACAGTTGAAAATTATTTTTTGAATAATTTACTATATAAAAGGCAATCCCTGGCGTAATTAAAATTTGTGGGCAATCCCTGGCGCAATTAAAATTTGCGACAGTTGAAAATTATTTTTTGAATAATTTACTATAGAAAAGGCAATCCCTGGCGCACATAAAATTTGCGACAGTATAAAATTAGTTTTTGAAAAATTTACTATAGAAAAGGCAATCCCTGGCGCAATTAAAATTTGCGACAGTAGAAAATTATTTTTTGAATAATTTACTATAGAAAAGGCAATCCCTGGCGCACATAAAATTTGCGACAGTATAAAATTAGTTTTTGAAAAATTTACTATATAAAAGGCAATCCCTGGCGTAATTAAAATTTGTGACAGTTGAAAATTATTTTTTGAATAATTTACTATAGAAAAGGCAATCCCTGGCGCAATTAAAATTTGTGACAGTATAAAATTATTTTTTGAATAATTTACTATAGAAAAGGCAATCCCTGGCGCAATTAAAATTTGTGACAGTTGAAAATTATTTTTTGAATAATTTACTATATAAAAGGCAATCCCTGGCGTAATTAAAATTTGCGACAGTATAAAATTAGTTTTTGAATAATTTACTATAGAAAAGGCAATCCCTGGCGCAATTAAAATTTGCGACAGTATAAAATTAGTTTTTGAAAAATTTACTATATAAAAGGCAATCCCTGGCGCAATTAAAATTTGCGACAGTATAAAATTAGTTTTTGAATAACTTACTATATAAAAGGCAATCCCTGGCGTAATTAAAATTTGAGACAGTAGAAAATTAGTTTTTGAATAATTTACTATAGAAAAGGCAATCCCTGGCGCACATAAAATTTGTGACAGTATAAAATTAGTTTTTGAAAAATTTACTATAGAAAAGGCAATCCCTGGCGCAATTAAAATTTGTGACAGTTGAAAATTATTTTTTGAATAATTTACTATAGAAAAGGCAATCCCTGGCGCAATTAAAATTTGTGACAGTTGAAAATTATTTTTTGAATAATTTACTATAGAAAAGGCAATCCCTGGCGTAATTAAAATTTGCGACAGTATAAAATTAGTTTTTGAATAATTTACTATATAAAAGGCAATCCCTGGCGCACATAAAATTTGCGACAGTAGAAAATTAGTTTTTGAAAAATTTACTATATAAAAGGCAATCCCTGGCGTAATTAAAATTTGCGACAGTATAAAATTATTTTTTGAATAATTTACTATAGAAAAGGCAATCCCTGGCGCAATTAAAATTTGCGACAGTATAAAATTATTTTTTGAATAATTTACTATAGAAAAGGCAATCCCTGGCGCAATTAAAATTTGCGACAGTAGAAAATTATTTTTTGAATAATTTACTATAGAAAAGGCAATCCCTGGCGCACATAAAATTTGCGACAGTATAAAATTAGTTTTTGAAAAATTTACTATATAAAAGGCAATCCCTGGCGTAATTAAAATTTGTGACAGTTGAAAATTATTTTTTGAATAATTTACTATAGAAAAGGCAATCCCTGGCGCAATTAAAATTTGTGACAGTATAAAATTATTTTTTGAATAATTTACTATAT